>JAVJGG010000005.1:421193-442586 GCA_035590195.1 Aviceda cuculoides | reverse complement strand
CCCTCCTTAAATCTGTTCTCCCAGAGGCGCTACCACCGTCACTGATGGGCTCGGCCTTGGCCAGTGGTGGGTCTGACTTGGAGCTGGCCAGCTTTGCTTCTAGCAGCTTCTCTCAGAAGTCACCCCTGTACCCCTACCGCTACCAAAACCTTACCATGGAAGTCCAATACAATAATACAGACCTAAATAATGAAAATATCCACAAATTTATATCCATATTTGTATCTAATGTCTGTAAGTCCTGTGTATACGCACACATGCTCAATGTATGTATAAAATGGAAGTGTACGTACAAAGGCTGTTGTCTACATCACTAGTTACAGGCTCCTCAAGGAAAAAAATCAAGGATCTAAAACCTGCCAGGCTCAGAGGAATACATGAGGCTAGATGCTACAGACTGTACTCTTGAATCCTGGCCAGAAAAGGTAGGATTTTCAAAATCCCATGCCCTGATAGGTCTAATCTAGTCCTAAACTGTGCCACTTTCACAGCCTGGCGCTGTCCCACTGACTCCAGTGAGCCAGGTGAGCACTAATTGCATAATGGTGTAATTGTCTGCATGTATTTCGTTCTGGTGCTGGGCAGAGAGGCAGTCACCCGGGTACTCTCTGCAGCAGCTACCAGATTCAAATTCCACTTCGTTCAAAGGTATCTCAATAAAGCCCGTTGCCGAGCTCTGCACGACTGCCTAAATCTTTGCAGTTTGAAACCTTCCCTCAGGAAACATCACATCTTTGTGCTACTGCATTTCATCTGGCTACACGACATTGTAACAGTCACATCCACTTCCCCGGCCTTTCAAAGATTACCTACCAGCAAGCAGCGCATCTTCAAGGTGCCCTGTCCACAAGCACTTTCAAACTCTGGTCAAGTAGCCATCCCAGGACTCAAGCATAGACACTCTTTGTCTTAGCAGTATCTGTAGGATTTGCTGATCCAGGCTGGCTGAATGTGGTATGAAAGGGTAAAGCCCACCTACTCCTATAGTTCTGCCAAACATTTCAGTTCTGAGTGAAAGAGCCCAGAAGACGTTGTGACTGTGTGCTGGATGCCAAATTCCTAGGAATGTGCAGTCCTCAGCAGTTACCTTCCTTTCTCCTTCAATTCACTTACCTATATGTGTCCTCACTTAACGGTTCATTCCATGCAGCAACACCAAAGTGAAGAGGTGACAATAGCAGACTGAGTTCCTAGCCAGGGAGGTGACAGCACTGCTCTCCCCAACCCTGTGTCTCACCTGAAGGTTGCAGCACCGGCAATGATGTTAAGTGTCTTACACACTGAACTCAAGAATGGAGACACTTCCCAAAGGCAGCCTGGAGGACACCTGAGCCCTTCTGAAATATGCCTGGAGAGATGCTGGCAGCTCTGTCTCAGCTACCAAAGTCTTGCCCTGCGCTGCTCTCCAGTAAGACAGCCTCTGCACCCGGGTACTGCCTCCTCGGACACCTCTGCTGCAGGACGCGAGAGATGCAGTGGTCTTCCTAAGAGATTTTGTCAGATGGATAAAGAACAACAAAATGCATTTAAAATGGAGAGAGAGCTCTGCCTTGGAAGAACAAAACTCAGGAAAGAAAACAGACAAGATGCAATTTAGAGGCCACCTTGGCTAAAAACCTTCAGTGGTTCTGCTAGGTGACCTTGTGCTGGAAAAGAGTGAGAAACCTTTAGGGCTTCTCCTCCTTACCCTACCTAGCCTATGTCATTGTCACGGGGAAGGCTGCCACCAGACATGGGACAAAGACACCATGTGCCAGCCAGAACTACTGTCCTGGAGGGTTTGCTGCCTTCCCCAGGGCCTGGATTGGCAGTGGTGTGGAAAGATTTTGGGACTCCTCTACCCTTTGATTACTACCCCTTGTTGCTCATCCAGGTGGGTAACAGTGATACACCATGAAAAACCTTGAGCAGCTCAAAGGTGACTGCAGGGCTTTGGGGTTAAGGGCAATGGTGACAAAGCGAGAGCATGTTCCAGCTACGTTCTCAGCAGAGTCTGGCCCAAAAACTCTTCTGGCTGAAAGAAAAGACCCACTGTGGAGTACACACATCTGCCAGACTGATGCCAGGCCGTGCAGCTGATGCTGCTAGCTACAACTCAGCTTCCTCGATCCTGGTGCCTCACTGGAGGATGATGGAAGAGAAAGACCTTGTGAAACTACGAGAGGGAGGAACACTTTGCGACCATGCTTGCTGATGTGGAGAGAAGGGTTTTAAACTAAGTTGATCAGAGAATGGGGACCTAAGCCCAGAGATAAGAGAGGAAGGTATGGAGGAGGTATGCCAGTAAAGACATTCATTTTCTTGTCCTGAGGATGGAGTATTTGGAGACTGTCCTCAGGTTCGCTGAGCATGGATAGCAAACGCGAAGAACCGCATGTCCTGCTGCGGTCGCAGGGCTACGTTGTGGGCAGACTCAAAGACTTGGGACAGCATGTGTTGATCAGGACATGGCCACAGCTGCCTGCAGGCTGTTCAGGAAGGACAGGCAGGGAAGGGAGGTGTCTCCACGGGACGGAGCTCCCGACCGCACAGAGCTGCGGTGTGGGGGCACGGATGTGCCTGCTGAGAGTCTCTGGATCTAGGCTAGGAATGGGGGAGACACTGGGTCTGTTACCACTGCCCAAGAGGAGATGGTGGGTGAGGCTGCCTATAAACAACTAGCGGAAGTCTTGCAAGCCCTCATCCTCTCCAGGATTTCGACTGTTCAGATATCTGCTGGAAGGCCAAGGAATCCAGGAGGCTCCAGACCACTGGTGACAATTTCCTAACACAAACACTGGCTGCTAGAGGTGATGTTCTGCCTGACTTGCTACTCACCAACAGGGAAAAACTGGCGCTGAATGTGGTCACAGGGCAGCTTGGGCTGCAGCAACTGCAAGATGGCTGCATCGTGCATCTGGAGGAAGGCTTGAAAGGTGAGTAGAGAGCTAGGATCCTGAGGTTCAGGACAGACCTCAGCTTCCTGAGAAGCAGCCCAAAGGGAAGGGGGTGCTGGTTTTCAAAGAAATTTTTTTGAGATCTCAGGAACAACCCACCCACCCTGTCATTTATGAAGACTGGGTATTTTTGCAGAAGGCTTGCTTGATAAGGTATCAAGGTGCTTAATGAACTAAAATACAAAGAGCACATACAAGAAGTAAAAACAGTGACAGGCACCAAACCAATAAAAACAATGCTCAAGCACTAGGACAATATCAGGAAGGCCAAAGTCCAGCTGGAGCAAAGACTATCGAAAGAAATTAAGCAGAACAAGGATATCTTGTAGTGGTATGCTGGCACCAAAAGGAAGTTCAGGGAAAATGCGACTCTGCTGATGAAAAATCAGCCATGGACAGTACAGACATGACCAAAGTGCTGAAGTTCGGTTTATGTCTCAGTTTGTGGAAAGCGTGCTCCCAGACCTTGGAGTGTAGCAGACAATATAAGATGGGTAGCCAGTAGTGGGGAAGCAACAGGTTAGGGACGTCTTAGAAGAGCCGCTACATCCAGGTCCACAGGCCCGGTGGGATTCAGCAGAGGGGACCAAGGAAGCTGCTGAAGCGATCGCGAGGCTGCTGTCTATTCCTTAGGAGATAGCATGGTGATTTGGAAGGTCCCTGACAACTGGTCCCGAATGTGACATTCACCTTTGAGAAGGGAAGGAGAGTCAGTCCTTCCTCAGCCTCATTAAAGCCATGGAGCACGTCTTCTTCATGTGCAAACAACTGAAGGGCAAGAAGGCAAGCAGGAACACTCAATATGGATTTCCCAACAGCAAACTGCTTAACCAATACGGCTGTTTTCTGTGACAGAAAAACTAGTTCTGGGGGCAAGAGGGGGAGTGGTGGACGTGACATACCATGACTTCAGCAAGGCTTCTGACACCAAACCCCACAGCATTCTCCTTTGGAAACTGAGGAGCTACGGACCAGATGCATGGACAGCTAGGTGGGCTGAGAATTTACTGGACCGCTGTGTGAAAAGGTAGTGATTAATGACTAGGCAGCTGGCAATGAGCAGAGTGCTCTAGAGGCCAGTCCTGGGGCCCAACTTGTTCAACACCCTCATCAACAACGCAGATGACACAGAGGACACACTTGGTAGAAGTGCTGATGATATTAAACTAAGAGGAGCATCTGACATGGTGAAGTGCAGAGCTTCAAACCAGAGGGGCCTTGAGAAATTTAAGGACCAGGCTCACAGCAGGCTGCCAGCAGATTGACGGAAGTTATTGCCCTTTTTACTCAGCACTGGTGAGGCTGCACCTGGAATATTGTGTTCTGGTTTTGGCCATCAAGTTCAAGAGTGGGGAGAAACCAGACCCAGATCTCATGACAAAAAAAAGCAAGCAGCCTACAACTGCTTGCAGGGCACTTAAAAAGATGACGGAGTCAAACTCTTCCTGTAGCAGATGATGTAACAAATGTGGCCAACAGCCACAAACTGTGGTTTGGGAGGTTCAGGTTGGACTCAGACTTCAGCAAAAACAACTTTCTGAGGAGGGCAGTACAGCCCCAGAACAGGCCACCACAAAGACTGCATCTCCACCATCCTGCAGATGGTTTCCAAGGCTTGGCTGGACAGAGCCACAGCTGACCTAACACAGTCCTTCTCAGAGCAGGATCTCGGAGAACCTTTCCAACTAGCACTTCTATGACTCTACAGAGGAGAGAACATACAGCTGTGGGTTGAAAAGCTGCCTCAGGAGGAAGATCAGCCCAAACTTATGGATTCATTGTAAAACAGAGTAATTCATTGATGCAAAAGCCCTCAAAGATCCCCAGAGAGCCCTGACAAGGAGCGATGGGAGAATAGTCTCTCCACTTTCCCACTAAAATATATTTGGAAACTGTACTGAGATACATGCTCAGGGAACTAATAGAAAATCCCTCCAATTTAGGATGTAAAAAAGACTCATGTATAACTGGGACACAGGTTTCCTAGGTATAAGGAAGAAATTTTTTATGATGAAGATGGTGAAACACTGGCCCAGGTTGCCCAGAGAGGTGGTAGATGATTCCTCCCTGGAAACATCCAAGGTCAGGTTGGACGGGGCTCTGAGCAACCTGATCTAGTGATGTCCCTGCTCACGGCAGGGGGGGGTGGACTAGATGACCTTTAAAGGTCCCTTCCAACACAAACCATTCTATGGCTCCATGATTTCTACAATGGATAAGGATTTAACCAGATCTCAGGCTGAAAATATGGTCCACCAAGCCACAAAAATGTATCTGCTAATTGTTTTTCTGTTATTACTAGAAGTATTTCTCACAGGAAATGAACAGTTTTCAGAGCCATCTGACATCCAGGCCACTGAGTGAAAAGCTGTACGGTTTCCAGAGATAGCTAAGAAAAAACATCTGGGAGACTGGAGATGCTGTAAGTGCACTCAGGTGGTTGCAGTGGTAGGGAAAGTAAAAAAAATGCATGTTCCTGGCAGAGACTGGTCAAGTCCTTCCACCACTGAAGGTAGAGCTGATGGAGGTATCTCTAGCAACAGTTACAGTACAGCTTTCAGGTCTATACACAGAACAAAGACAGGCCTGCATGTGTAGCACAGTGTCTGGGAATAGTATAATACTCTTGCCTACTCCATGTGGCTCAAGACACCTAGACATGATGGCCTCCGCAGTGATGGCTTGAGGAAAGCCTTAGAGCAGTGATGAAACCTTGTGCTGTTGAAGTTCTTGGCCCACCATGAACTGGAGATGACTTCTGTGAGACAGATGGACTGCAATGACCCTGGACATGGGGAAAATGAACCAGGTCTCTTCTTGAGGCAAGGGAAATACCATGCTCAGAATCACATCCAAAGACTGGATCTCTAAATGAAAGCGTTGTGTCCAGGAAGGGCTTCCTTCTTCTGTGCCTGTGTCAGAGGACGGCAAACAGGACAAAATCACAGCAATCTCAGCATTACTTCTGAGCCTCCAGAGCATATGCAGGCCACAAAATTCTGACTTCACATTGGAGAGGCATTGCTGGTTTGTTGTCAAGGCTTGCCACCCCTGAACCTGAGAAGTACCAGTGGCAATTGCACGTGCAGCTATATCCATAGTGTTGACAGCACTCAGAATCTAGCAGTTCCTCTGAGAGAAACCCTGACAGCACGGAGAACAAAACCCAAATGCTCCAAGGAGCTGCTCCGTGTTTGGTATTTCTGACCCACAGTGCTACACAATAATAATGTGTCTTTTGCCAAGAGATCACACTGCTGGCATTCACCTGACAGAACGTGCTGCCCACAAAATGGGCACTTACCATGGAAAAAGTTGCCCTGGGATCCTTGTCCTGTCCGGGGAGAGCTGGTCAGTGAATCCACCAGCTTTGTCACATCCTAGGGCAGACTCCAGGTTAGGTCAGATGAATTCACTACTCCCCGAATTCCATCTCCACATTTATTTGGTCTCCACTGGCAGACTAGATGAGGCAGGCAGGTGCAGGCACCCAGGTAACTGAAGCCTGAAGTGGGGCGAGATGAATCCCACCACAGATCTCTACCAAAGGCCATGTACTGAGATCATCTGCATCTGTGTTGCTGCAGCAGCCCTGTGGGCTGTAGGACCACAGCAGTATTTAGGAAATTAAAGTGCCCCATGGATAGCTGGCACGTGGACGTTGAAATGTGAACAAGAACACTGATAAGCCAGTGTTAGCCAAACCAGCCGGAGAAAAGCAGCCACTTGGCTTCATGTTAGAGCTGTCCTCCAACCACTCTACTTTGAGCATGTAAGATGGACGTGCAGCTAAAAGAGATGCTGAGTAAACACTGAGGTTCCTTATCGAGCTATTTCTATACATAGAAATACTGTGGGAGAGAGGGTGAGGGGTGGTGATCTCAGCGCCGGAAGATCAAGGGCAGAGCTTGATGCCTCTGATCCGTTTGCCTCAAGCAAGCAGAAGCCCTGAGAACTTTCTGTCTCCTCACACTCCTGGTGCAGCCCATGTCAACCAACACAACAGGCTGGTCTGCCCGTGGCTGATCTGAATCACACTCATCACAGATGGGGAAGGTTAGTCACTATGAAGAAAGGGCAGCCCTCTTATTGGTGATGAACCGACAATCTTTCTTTAGAAGACCTGATTATACAAAATAGCTTGGTTCACATATTTGTTTTAGCATAAGAATCTGCAAAATATGATCCTTTGGGTGCTGGATCAGTGGATAACAAAGATGCTAAGCAGTTACTGCTGGAGTTTCACCTGGACTGCTTTTCTTGAGACCTGGGCAGGTGCACATTTTGGAGGACTCTGGGCTTTTGCTAGGTAGATGAAGAAATCAGTGAGCATGCCCATCAGAAAGCACAACCAGATGCGCAGTTTGAGCCTGACAGAGTGGCTGTGGAGGAGTCAAAAAAGGAAACAGAGAGACAGGGGTTATGAAGTAAATGAAACTCTAAGACCAAGAGTGAGCAGCAGCTCACGGGAAGATGCTGAAGGACTGCAAGACAAACACAAGCGACTTGGCTGGATCCCCTGGCAGACCGGAGGGGCTGCCAGTGTTCTGCCCATTTTCTGCCTTCGGCCAGCCTGAAGCACGGCCGTTAGGCAGGAAGCCTCTGTCCAGGCTCCCGACGCAGACAGGCACACAGAGGAAAGAGGTACATGGTGCATCTCTCTGCCCTGTTTGTGTGATATCAGAATTATCTGTGCACCCCCCGTCTTGCAGGCATTATTCTCCCCAAGGCAGGATTTCCTCCCTGTGAGCATGGCACTAAATGGGTCAGGACAATCAGGTCCAGGCATCTGACAGTTCCCCTACAAGCTTACAACCTAGAGTACGTAAAATCTTTAGTAGTAATAAAATTGGGATCAGATTTCCACCCCAAATACATTGCAGCAAGCAGGGGCTGAGTCAACACAAAAAGCAGGAGATTTAACGCTTGTGACCACTCCACATGGTTTGCTGGGATTAAAAAATGAACCTGTTCACTCCAATATGAAGAGAAGGCTCAAGTGTCTAGACCTCCTGAGAGAGAGGATTTGAAGCACAACAAATGAGAGCAGAAAAAGCAACAAGCCCAGAAGGCGAGGAAAGAAAAGACAGTATCTCTCTGTGGAAGGTGAGCAAGGGCCAGATAGTCCAGTCTATTATGGTACGTTAGAGCTGCGAAGACTTGGAGGACTGGGGACTCAGCTGGTGTGAGGGCCTCAGCATAAGCAGTGAGGGCAAAATTTTAAACACGCTTCTTCTGATGCTTGAATTTCTGTTGATAGGTGGCATTGCAGGATTGAGGTTACATCCCTCCACAGCTCCAGGCTCCCTCTGCCACAGCTCAGAGCAAGACAATCCGAGGTGGAGAAGTGTAAGGGAGCTGGGCAACCTTGCAGCAGACGCTTCTGTTAAAACTGGGATCAGCAGAAGATAAATTCCAACGGAGAGGGGCGAGCAGGCAGCGTACGTGAATTATGTACAGGCTGCAGACGGGATGGGTTGTTGCTGTTCGATTATGTGATCCAAGGCTAATCCCCACAGTCATAACGGGGCAGAGAACAATGAGAGCTGGAGGAAGCCCAGTGACCTGATCGGTGTCAGTGGAGCACCCCGGCTCGGCTACCCCCAGGGCCACCACAGGGGGAGGGTCAGCCCCCGGTCTGTGTTTGAGACCCATGGGATGAGTCGATGGGAGAGGATCTCTCCAGGTCTCCCTGCGGACTGAGGGGAACTACTGCCTGCAGGGGTGTGGGACTCATTACGGGATGCCAGGGAGAGCATTCTGGGGTTGTGCCAGTCCTACCCAGCTGCTCAGTGAAAGGACCAAAGGCAGGAAAAGGGAGGGATGATGGTGCCTCAGGCAAGAAGAAGGGCAGGAGAACGAAGGGAGAAGGTGTGGAAGAGGCCAGTTAAGCGTGCCAGGTTGTGCTCAGTACACTTGTCTGGCCATGCCCTGCACCTGGCCACCACAGCCTGACACATCTTGTCACTGTACTACTACAGCCACTCGTGTGTGTGTGGGGGGGTATCACTGCCAGCAACTGGGGAAGGGGCCGTGGGTGGGAGGGTCTCAGAGGTGCTGGGGTGCAGCAATTCCAGAGACTGGACTGCCTGCATACTGTATGTTAATGCATGTGTAGGTGCATTTAATTTGTGAGGAATCGTCAGGCTGGATTGGCCAGTGAGTAGGATAAGAGGCTTGGAGCCAGGGATCAGAGAGGCCATCGACCGGGGGCTGATACTGGAGAGACTAGGGATCTGGGAATTTGCTGCTGGAGGGACCAGACTGACCAGTGGGTTTGAGAGTCAGCTACTGGTAAGGCCCAGTGCCTGGAGCAGCTGTCAGGGAGACTAGTTTGTGTTTGTGCATGCCTGTGCATTAGGCAGCTGGGGAGACCTGGGGCCTAGAGACCAGTTACTGGAAAGATGAAGTTTCCAAGGCCTGGGGAATCCAGCACACGTGTGCATGTGTGTCAAGAGAACCGAGTACCAGCAAGTGGGTCTTGGGTTCACACACTCAGGTGCCAGCAACTAGGCAGACTGGGGGAGTGAGGGGCCAGCTACTGGGCAGACTGGAGGTCCAAGGCCAGCTACCACAGGGATCCATATCGTATATACATATACGTTTATATTATCTTCTGACAGGCTTTCATCCTGATCAGTCAGGGAAGAACAGGGTCAGGCCATTTGTGCTGTTTGTGTTTGCACGATGCTGTGTGTCTTCTGATCCGTCTGGCAGGCTGTGTGCTTATGTGTATATTGTGCACATGTGTGTACGTGTCCCCACCGGGAAAGCACGCTCAGCCTGGCTACTGACCGAACCGGGGAACATGGAGCTGCAGCAGCCTTGCATCTATTGCGTGACTGGATGTAAAGCTCCTGACAGTTACCAGGGAGCTCTCACTTTCCTTCTTCAAGGTCACCTGCTCCTCCTGGAGGGGTCTGGTGAAACTTTCCACCTTCACAAAATTAGGAAGAGGTCTCCTAGTTAAACTTGAACAGAGACCAGTCTTGCTGAAGAAAGTATCAGGTGAGGACTCATCAATGCTCATCAAACAAGTATCCTGAACTCCATACAGCCATTCCACGGATCTCACTGACAAAGCCACCCCAGCTTGCCAATCAAGCAGGCTTCAGCCTGTTGCATTGGTCCAGGCCAGTCATGGCCCTCCGTTTGTACGGAAGGTGGTGGTGAGAAATGAAAGGCTAAACAGGCTGGGGAAGCAGTGTAGCACAGCAGGCTTGAGCAGAGGGCTAAGACATTGCAGTTTAAACATGGTGCAAGTAAGTCAGGTCCTGTACTACAGTTGTTGTAGGTTGGTATTAATCAATCAAAAAGCCTCAATGCTACACGCTGATTTTGCCGGAAGCTTTGCTCCCACTTCAGGGGCAGATTCCCCTCTGCACGCCTCCTTCTCTGGATGGTCTTTGCTGCCTCTTTTAAGTCACCATCAGTTGGGCTCCCAGGTGTAACCTGTGGAGCAGCTCTGCTGGCTCCTCATGCCAACGCCCCGCAGAAACACATCCCGCTCCTTCCCCCAAAGGGGAGCCTCGTGGAGGAACGGGAACTGCCAGAGCATCCACCGGACTGCCTCCAGCATCCACGTCCAGCCACCCCTCTCCCAGCTTCAGAAGCTCATTTAAGTGCTGAATTAGCATGAGGAAGACTAGGGCAGGTCAGGGCTTGCTTTGAGCTCTAAGCGGTGTCCCTGCCACCTGATCCTTGGACGAAAGAACCGTTTTGTGGTACCAGGGGAGCTGCTCCCCAATGCCGGGTGAGGTCAGCTCTCATATGGAGATTGTCACTGTCACCAAACACTTCCCTGCCTGAAAACACCTCTCAGGGCTTGCCACCTGCACTTCTTTATTTGAATTTGCTTACTGCAATGTGAAAGCATTTTACGTGTATCTGGGTGTCTAGCACTGATCTCCAATATGAAGAAATCTTTAAAGCTAAAAGACTAAAGATTAATTTCAGCACGAGATGGTCTCAGCCTGCAAGTTACAAGGCTAGAAATAAAGTCTCAAACTTAAAGCACCCATGTACTGTCCACCTAAATTTAACACCTTTCTAATCTATATACTTGGACAGGTTGATGAAGATGGTCCCAGAGACCTGTACAAAGCTTCAAGCTATATCACAACATCTCCCTTTTTGAGTATTGCCTTCGGGATGAGGTTTTACATTGCGGCAAAGCTGCTGTGCTCATTCTAAACCCACCTCCAGCTTCCCTTCCCAGGGAAACCACACATGCTTATTGCTCCACTTGCCATAGATTTAATGATCTCGCAGCCACAGGGGAAGTCAGCTCAGCTAGCTGATCCAAAGGAAATGGTAACTTGCTGAGGGCAGGTTACCAGCTAAATACATTTATTCTGCAGCTGAACATCCAAACTGGGAGGGAAGGGAGAGGGACTGCGAGTCTCAGCTGGGACAAAGCTGCTCTACTGCAGCACTAACCTGCTCCTTGTACCCCACATGGGTTTATAAGCATTTGAAATTCTTCCTTGCTTTGTAATATTTCTAATAGTATGTATCAGAAAAAGTATCAGTCTATAACGATTGTCAGGTTTATGACAATTGGTACTTCACTAGCTTTCTTTAGAGGCTGCAGAAGACACACCAACAATGCAGATGATGTTGGCAGCAGGCTATTTGGGTCACGCAGCCTTTGCCAGCGCTCTCCTGCTCACAGCTTTTGGGGGGCTTTCTGGCTGCAAGAACCGTGCCTGTGCGCAGGATGGACAGAGCAAACGGCCCCACGGGGAGCTTCTCTCCAGAAGGTTTGCTGCAAGTATGGCGGGGAAATCTGGGCCCCACTAACTGCAGAAAGGAGAGTGGAGGATGGGTGTGCTCCTCCCACTGGAAGTAAGGCCAAGCGCCAACCCGCACCTCTGCTGAGAGGTCCTCAAGCCCCGCTTCCCTCTCCCCGTCCCGCTGTGCTCCACCCGCTGCGGGATTCCCTGTGCTCCCGGCAGCACACGGCTCCACGTCCCGCGCGCTGGCTGTCGGTGGTGGGACTCCCCGTTTTGGACGAAGGGCGCAGCACGTTCAGCGCCTCAGCACAGACTCATCAGAGCCGGTCCCTGCTTCAGGGCTTTCCACCAACTACTCATTCAACATCAAGTCCGTCACCCTGTCTGAGGCAATTGCTCTGGAAAAAGTATTGCTAGAGAGATCCCACGGAGCACTGATGGGAGCTCCAGGGTGCCTCAACCAACTGCCTGGTACAGTGGCGATGACCACCCCTGGAAAAGAGAGCATTTTCCAGTGTAAGCTTCAGGCTGCAGAGTGAATCGCAGCAGCTGAGCTGAGCAAAGCCTCACCACCCGCCTCCCCAGTCCCGGGAGCACTTCCACACCCAGTACAACTTCACACATCCACCTGCCAGAAGCGTGCAGCTCTGCTTGCCTTAAACCACGCACAACCACAACCTACACCACACCACCGCCATGTCGGACCAACGCAGATGTCATACACTGCATTACTGGGTTTAAAGCCTTATGATTTTTGCATGGGAAGATGTGAGAAAGCAAAATCCCACAGGATGCCAGCCCTTCCTCTGACTGCCTGTCCAGTGTGTGCTGCTCGGCACTTGCTGTGAGGAGACTCGCAGCGGAGCCCGACCACGCCACCCACCTCAAAACTTCACACAAAGTTCCCCTTCCCATCCCATCTAACTCACAGTCGCTTCACAGACTTGGTGTCAATTCAGCCTCACTCCAGCTCTTCTGCAACCATTGCTCCCTTGGAAGGGACAGGATTCATCTCACATCCCTTCCTGCTCCAACACTGTTATACATCTCCATTTGAAACAAACTCTCTGGGATCCCTTCAGAATTAAGGCACAGAAACGGGCATATTGACCGAGTGATTCACAAATACTTTAATCATTTCCCAACTGCCTTCTAACAGCCTTTTCTCTAGCTTTAAGAAATGCAGGCTTGACCTATTCATACCATATCCATTTGGCATGGATTCTGAACATAACTTTCACTTGCAAGTACCACAGTAATGTCTCCTACACTTTCCTCCTATAGTGAGGAGAGTCCCTATAAACGTTAACAAATTAATGTTACCGCTCTCTCCTAAATTACTCCTTAAAACCATCCTCTGCTGCATTCACTACAAGATGAAGCAGCCGATATGCCAAGACTGCTCCCTGCAGTGCCATCTCACTGTCCAGAGACGGTGAGCACCCGCGCGGGAGCACCCCTGTTATCCGTGTGCTGGGACACAGCCGTCACCACCGGCACTGCGCAGACGCCGTGCACCATGCCATGCACACCCACCACAATGATTTCCTGACCTATCGCTGAGGTTCTGCGCATACACTAATACAAACAATAACAAAATAATAATAATGCCAAGCTGCAGGAGCAAGCAAGCGCTGTCACTGCTGGAGACCTGCCAGTCAGCTTCAGATCCCTACCCCGGTTTTCTCCCAAGTCTCCTGCCTGTATGCTGGGGAGACGACACCTCTACTTCACCTCGCTGTGCCTTGCTGCTGAGCCCTGGAGCCACTTGTTTGACGTGAAGTTGCCAGTGAGTCCAATCCTTGCTCTTCTTTCTTTAAACGTGACCACAAAAATCCAGTCGACTGTGGCCTCAGAGCAGAGTGAAGGCAACACACAGCCCCCAGCATTGCCTTCTCGAGAAAGGGAAAGGGCCAAGGGGGAGACACAAGAGCAGAGACCTATGTACCCAGTCGTTCTAATTCTTCTCTATAGACCCCAATACTTGTACCACGTTGGGCAAAGCTGTAATAAATATCAGTACAAAACAATCCTGATTGGCCTCCAGAGAGGACATCTGATGAGTCTTTCCTCCAACCTCCATTTTCCCTGTAATTTCAGTTAGCAGAAGGGAACCTGTCAGATCCCCTTCTAGCACAGAGAGCATGCATCTACTTGAATTATTGTACTTGAAATACACTTTTTCATCAAGACATCCAGGCATTTCAGTAACAATTATTACCCAGCTCTCAAAACACCTTATAAAGGAAATTAATTTTATGCGAGACATAAGCCCTTGTCCTGCAGAAGATGCTGCTGGCAGCCATCGGTTACTCTCCCTGCCGCTTCTGGGCTCACCTCAATCAGAAAGTCTCCTGTGCGAAGCCCTGCTCTCCAAGCCACACCTTCCACATCCACTGATTCCAGGTACTGGAGCGCTGGGAATGCTGGGGTTGGGGTGAACTCCTCAATTGGGGTTTCAGCTACAAAACACAAAGAGAGAGAGAGATTGAGACACTGTGGCAAAAAAGCAAGCAGAAAGTGGACAAGAATGTCCAGGAGCCTAGAAAAATCTCTGTATATTGGTTCAAAAGAACATGTATGCAAGGCTCAGCTTGACATCAATGGAGGAACCAGAGCTAATGCTACATGTCTACAGCATTAATCAGCTTAGACCCTGAGAAAGCCCCAGAGCCTCCCAGACACGTGTGACTCCCTGAGTCACATATGTTCCCAGAAAGTCCCTGAAGCCTCATCCATCTCCCAGTACTACAGACTAAATGAGAACAGCGGCTATGAACAACGGCAGGAGGGGAAGAACTCACTCCTTCTGTGTCTACATCTGAGTTAGTGGCTCCAGGCCTCTTTCATAGTCAGCAAAGAAAACACAACGTGCACCACCCGCCTGCGCTACTGCAGACAGGACACCTGCTTTGAGTGTCCCAGAGCAGCGCCTCTCTCATACTGGTCCTACAGGAGACCGTGAGCTCAGGAGCAGAGGGCTACTTGTTGATGGACATCTGCAATTAATCAAATGAATCCCACTCTTCATCAGTGAGGTTTTAATTGCATTCCTGGTTGGAAAACCTGCTCCTGCTCCCAAAAGAACACCATTTCCTGGGAAGGGATTTTCTCAGATGGACCCAGGCAGTGCACTTACATTATCCAGCTCTAGCCCATCGTGCTTCACTGCCCATCCAGGATGAAGGAATTTTGCATGGGGGACGCCCAACCTACAGTGGAGAGGCACTTGTGTGATGTGTGCTACTTTGTGTGATGTGATGAGGGAACAAGCTTCCTTCGTCTATTTATCAAGAGGAGACTGTTGCGGATGTTCAGAAACCTCAGATCCATTAAAGAAATGAAGCAGAAAGGCCACAGCTCCTCTACACTTCTGGCCAGGCTCTGGTCACCTGAAACTACCAGTGGTACCAAGATGGGTTGCTGTCCCCAGCACAGAGTATATCAACTGTGGCTGTTTCAGCGGCTGGTCGTGATTCTCCAGGAAGATTTTTATTTTTCCCTTTGTGTATTGAGAACGGACCTGCTGCCTGTGTACCTGCTTTTGTGCAGAGACGATTTGTGTCTTGCTACACAAGACCATAGCGTTGGATCAGTAAGGCCTTCTTCACCAGGCTTTATATGAGTGGAAACACCTAAAGTGGATCCAGAAGAAGCTCAAGATATCCCTTTTCTAATGGCATGCAATCTTATTACTGGCTTTCACGTGTTTCCAGACAGATGGCCGTTCCTAATAGCCTGTGCCACAGACAAGGAAAGAGAGAAGTTACCCTTCCAAGAAAAGTGCTGCTTCTCGGCATTACGACACCTGGCCACTTGTTTGTGCAGCCTTCCAGGGAGCAGTATCTATAGGGTCATTCCAGCCCTACCTCCACTTAGTGGTAGTCCCAGGCCTAGCGAGGGGACTGTGCCACCTTTGGTGATCAGCACTGCACTGATTTTGGAGCTGTTCTCAGCTGGTAGCAGCCTCAAAGATGAAGCTGAAGATGGGCTACCAGATACAAGAGCACTCAGCGAGTTGGGGGGGTGAAGGTGCAATACTGAAACCACCTGTGCCAACTATTCTGTCTTCCCTGCCTGCAGAAACAAGAGATGATATTCCACATCACCTGTCACGGACAAAGAAAATTATTGACACATTAGGAATAAGTGGCTGAAAAGCCCAGACATGCTCTGACAGATCTGCACTCTCCTGAAAGTGTAATACACACTGGAGGGCCAGCGAGGGTGTTTTATTCCTCCTCTACCTGGGACAGCCACTTTGCTCAAGGCTAGTTGTCAAATAACAGATTGCAGTTGTACGGCAGAAATCCCCTCCTGCAAGAGCAGTATAGCAGTCATTCTGCTGAGTAGATCCTGAACGTACTTAAAGCACCAGGAGGAGAGGAGGCTAACAAGCTATTGTTTTGCCTAATGATGCAGCATATGTCATGCACCAAAAGATATTAGTGCTTGAAACATCTAAATTTTGGCTGCTGACCAGTAGCATGGCACTGCTACTTGCACAGGGTCAGTTCAAAGTGTGATGCACAGCTTCTGGCACCAATGGTGTTGACACAGATTATTTCAGTCCACTGTGCTACACAAGCAGTAAGTTTAGGTCTAGTGGTCTTGACTGGAGCGCATAGAGATTCCTATTTGATGTTGCAATGCATCACTTAGCATTACTTTCTCTGAAGGGTAATTAATACAGGAGCGTGAAGAAGGGTTTGCAAACCAGCACCAAGACCAGCACAAGAGACTCTCAAGAGCTTGGTTGTGATGGCTTATGATGTCCTCCCCTCCAGCACGGTGATTCTCACATGCACAGGACAGAAGCTAAACATGAAACCGCTGGCTCAAACGTATATAGAGCCTAGGAATTCAAGGTGGAGACACGCTCCCCAAACCCTGGCCAGGCTGGCAATTTTGGGGCCAGGTGAACTGAAGGCTCTCACTCAAGGCTTTTCAGCAGACTGATGGAGGTGTCTTTTTCTCACATGAATCTTTAGTCCATGCAGGATTCACCGTCTCATCTTCATTCAGAAAAGTCAGTGGTAAAAGGACACTCTTTGCTAGTATAGGGGCAGCTCTGAGCAGGATGCACCAAAGGTTCTAGACTAACTTGCTAAGAAATCAAACACCAAATGTCTTCTTTAGTGGCCGATGATGCTTGAACAAACCCTTTGCCTTAGAGACATGCGACAAGCAAGTCAGAAAAACCCACAATTATCTAGTCTGCTATCATGCATGACAAGGTCCAGAGCCTTCAACAAAGGTCCCTGTGTGTCCACCTCTCACCTCAGCTGATGTATGCAGAAAGCATGGTTTATTTTTGTTAGCAATATAAATAATGATGTATTGTATCAACAGGCCTAGGTCAGTTATCCATCACTCTAAGTCTATTATCAAAACAACGTATTTTTTAAGAGCTGTGTTAAAACCCTAATGAAGCAGTAGATTTAATAACAGAGTCAGTAGATGATCTTGTGCATACATCTCCTTTGATGTCAGATCACTCCAGTAAATGTGACCTACATTCTCCTTCATTTGTGTGAAATGTATAGACCCTGATTTTATACAGATATAAATATTTCCATCATTTACTATACTACTACTTTATTATTTTATTTACAATTTTTTATGCAAGATTTTTTCTGTTAAATCAGATAGCCACTGGCTAGCACCAGACCAAGACAAAGTTTGCCTGACAAGATGTTAATATGCTGAATGATCTTAGATGTTTTTCATCTAGAGCTTTCCATGACTTCTTCCTTTGATGGAAGCTAGCTTAAGTGGAAAACAGTTGACAAGTCTTCCTACGTATTTTTAGAAATGCCAGTGTAACATCTGATTTCTCCAAATCCTTCAGGACTTCCCCAATGTTAAATTCAGCTCTTTGGATCAGTGTTGACCAGCAAGTTCTTTCAATAGCCTGATGTTCAAAGAACCACAAAGATGACCTTGCTGCAGACTGTAGCTGCAAAACTAGGTGCCCATTAACTTATGCTAGACCTAGGCCCAGAAGGATATGAGGTTTAAGGTGAGAAAGACCCTGTGTATTGCCTGAATCTCTGAAAATGAGAAAAGGGTAGACTCAGGCTCTCTGAATGTCAAGTAAATTATTTATATAATCATAATGAGACATACGGTCTCCGTAGAACATCAACACTGTGCTTCACAAAACAGGAGCATCAGCATGACATACCAGTACTGCCTCTCATCATACATGCATCATAATTAAGTCATGAAAAGGTTAAGTGGAAGTCCTGATCCCTGGGGAGGATAGAGTTGGACAGATGACAATTTAATTGGTTTCCTAGCCAGGAGAAGGAGCCTGATGTGAGCAAACTGCATTATCACAGCGGCTCCACAGCTCCAGATACACCCATCCCACCAGGCTTACCCCGCTGCAATCCCACAGTTGCAGAATTCAGAAGCGCTGCCCCACGTTTCCCCACCATGGGGCTGATGACAGCCTGCAGACGGCAGAGAAATCCTAAATCATAGCTCTGAGAAGAGTCATCTGAGCGATAGTTCAAGGATGCGGGTTTTTTGTATTGGTAATCAAAGATATAAACTGATAGGGAATACAGATAAAATTAACCTAGGAAACCCGGCCTTATAGCCAATTTTGTCACCTGCATTATTGATGTGTTACATGACGACTCCAGGCACACCATTTTCTGTGGGCTGGAAGCTATATATCTACAGCAACTGCATGCCGCGATACACGATTTATAAAGTGTCACTAGTGCCTTAAAGATTCAGTAAACAAGAAAATGCACCCTGAAGTCAGAACTGTATCCTTATGAAATAAATACTAGAAGCATAATTTAATACAGGAGGGGGAAAAACAGAGAGAGAGGAAGCAACCAGCTCTCCCTTGCTACTGCCTGAAGTCCCAGTACTCGGTCACAGGGAATGAGAAAGAAACTCTAGTAATGGACAAGTGAACGTACACTAAACCACCCCTTTTCCATGCAGAGAATGAGGTCCGCAGGGCTAACTGCTCCAGGAATCTCCAACGGCCATGTCAGGCAGTGGATGGAGGAGCTCTGACCTCCAGCTGCAGGTGCAATCCAGCACTGGACTTCCTATCTGCCTCAATTAACTCGCAGACTCAGGCAATACAGGGGAGACCTACTGTTCCCTGGAGTCTGCAGCTCTGCTTCCTTGTTTCAGAACTTCCCCTTGCAGCTGCTTTTAGCTATCATTCAGTCAAATATATCAGTGCTGTGCTCATACCTGGTCAGTACTAAGACTGCTCTATACTTTACTGCAAAGGACCTGCAAAGGGAGAAACTTCTCCTGCAGTACACAACAATTAAAATTTCCTGGATAAGTGCCAGAAAAGCTATAAAACCAGATTACCACCTGAAAGCCCAACCCTGCCTTACTGGTTAAGCTGATGGGTACCAAGCACATAATTTTCTCAGAACAGAACAGAACTAAATGAAATGTATGTTGACAGCAACCCCATGGAGTACGTGCAAACCATGCCACGTGCAGGAGACCTTGTCGGGGGGGTATCTCCTTCCAAACCACCAGAGTCTACTGAAAGGAGCAGAAGCAGCTCTGGAGAATAAAGCTCTGGCAAAGGCAAAGGGTGAACAGAAACCCCGCTGCTACGGGAGAAGCCCCGACTGCCACTCCTCTGTCCCCAAGGCAGTCTGTCCTGCCCAAAAGCCTGATGTGGAAAACCCGTGCTCCTCTGGGTCACGGGAGACGGAGCCCTGCATGGGACGTGCTGCGGCACACGCTGCCCAAGCATGGCCGTATGCAGACATCCACAGACAGCATGCCCTTTAAAACACCCCGGAGCCAAGTACTGGCCACGGTGAAGTGATGGCTCACAGCAAACCTCAGGAGCATTCCCCGCCTGCTCTTCCCCAAAAGCCAGCTGTTTGGAGGTGGTGGACAGATGCTGATGCCGACAGGACTGGAGCAGGCACCGACCTGGCACCAAGATGCTCGATGCATCTGTAGGGCTGTTCTGCTGACAGCCAGAGATGGGGCAGCAGGCTGGACACACAGGCAATGGTCAGAAGAACAGATTTGGTTTATCACCCTGATCTGGGCTGTGATCAAGCACAGAGCTGCCCAGCAGAAACTCCTGCCAAACAGCACCAGTAACATCATTCATGCACCTTTGTAACCTTTTTCCTGGTTCATGACACTCCTTTTTGCTGCCCCAGCTTCTTTCCAAACAAACAATCTGCCTCTAGCTACTTTTTTCCCACTCACCCCAGTTTTGCTACATCTGTACTCAAATCTGGTACTGCCAATACCATCACCTAGGTAATCTTGGCCTTAGCTGGTATCACTGAGAGGTTACCTTCTGGGGACCCCAAAGGTCTCCAGTGTTCCCTGTCAGTTATCTGTGAAGTTTGGCCACTTCTAGCACCATCCTCTGCACACACTGATGAAATCCAGCCATTCCTCCAAAGCACTGTCCGTGATGCTGTCTGTCACGTCCCACCTCTCGCATCATGTCCAGTCATCCTCTGCCTCCTCTTCAGTTAGCTTAATCTCAGCCTCGTCAGCAGCCCAGCCATTTGCCTACAGCCCCAACACCAACAAAACAAAAAATATTAACCAGAACAACCCACAGTGTTCAGAGCTGGTTGTAGCCCTAGTGATGGAGGAGGACACCAATACTCCTTACACAGCCTGGGAATCCTGACCTATGTGTCTCATGGAGGCCTGAGTGAAGGCTGAGCGCGGCAGACCAGCCGCCACAAAAATCGGCTTGGGACCAGACCCTCCAAAGTACCATTTCTAGATCAGAGCCTGCGGGAAAGCTTTAGGACAGAAGTTTGTAATTTGGTGACAATTCATCTGTAAGTGCCTACCCAGGAAGGAAATAAAATTTAAGGAGGCTCTCTTATCCAACTGGCAAAGGCAAAACTAAATCAAAAGGTTTGGAATTAAATTACAGAAATTCCCACTGGTAATGAGGTAAAATTTCTTAACAAGGAGGTCTACCGTTCATTGCAAAAGCTCATGACTTCAAATCTCGGGAAGCATAATTTGTACCTCTCAAGGAGCTATCATGTTAACCCTACAGCTTTGGTTGTGCAATTTGATCACGGCGGCCATTTCCAGGTCTTAAAACCCCACTGTCCAGGCTGCCTGACACCAGGGACACCAGCTGCAGCTCTGCCCAGCAGTCAGGAGAAGCCCTGGAAGAGCCAGATCACCAGGAAGGCCCGGGGTGGCTCTGGCAACCCCCTCAACACCACAGGTCTGAGGGCAAAGGCCCTGCGGCACCCCGGTCCTGCCCTTCGGCACAGGGGCGCCGACAGCCCCCAGAAGCCAAGGAGAGGGTCCCCGAGAGGGGTCGGCTCTGCCTCCGCCACGCCACCGCTGCCGGGAAGACGGCATCGCTGCCAGCACACAGCGGCACCCTGAAGGGACAGCCATGCCACAAAGCTGGTTCAGTGGCACCTGCCATGGCCAGAAGCGTGCCCGGACCCGAGAGCGCTCTCTCCCCCTGCCCATCTGTGCTACCTCTTCCCCTGGCCTGCCCATCTTCACGAGGAATTGCTCCCCAGGACCTGAAACAGCAAGCCCCAGCCCTGACTTTGACTCCTGCAGCATCGCATTTGATTGCACTTCAAGATGCAGGCTTCCTGGGACCTCTGCTATCCAAGAGGGCAAACCGCATCCTGGGGGACATCAAACAGAGCGTGGCCAGCCGGTCAAGAGAGGGGATTGTCCTGCTGCAGTCAGCGTTGGTG
>JAVJGG010000005.1:348240-410784 GCA_035590195.1 Aviceda cuculoides | reverse complement strand
GGAGATAGGACAAGAGGAAATGGCCTCAAGTTGAGGCAAGGGAGATTTAGGTTAGATATTAGGAAAAATTTCTTTACCGAGAGGGTTGTCACACGTTGGAATAGGCTGCCCAGGGAAGTGGCTGAGTCACCACCCCTGGAGGTATTAAAAAAGTGCATAGACAGGGTACTCCATAACATGGTTTAGTGGGCATGGACGATGGTTGGACTCAATGATCTTGAAGGTCTTTTCTGACCTAAATGATTCTATGATCTCCTCTTTTCCATATGACATGTCAATCCCTTATAGATGACCTGTGCCAGATGTTAACCCCCTATCAAGAGCAAATTCTGCCACCTCTACAAGAATGTGTTTGTGCATGTGTATATGCAAGAGAAAGAGAGAGAAGGAAAGGGAAACAACTGTTTATGTACAAAATCAGGATTGCTATTTGACCTGGTGGTGGGATGAAGTGCCCAATTAGTACTGCTGCGATTGCTTTGTCAATGAGAAAGTGAGGAATCCACGATGAAAGAAAATTCCATACCTCTAATTCCTTTGTGGTTGTTTCATCCATGCGATAAACTGAAGAAACTCTTGACAAAACTGCTTGTACCCTGCATAAGTACAATTTTACCCAGCCTCCTCCACCAATCCTCATCTACCAAGATTTCCTGCAATAATGTAAGCCTTTAAATAAGTTCAACCTGCTGCTGCTTTTACCAAAAGTTATTCTGCAGAAAGAATATTTGATTCTTTCCACCACCTCTGAATTATTCCTCCTCCTCCAAATAAACCAGCAAGAAGTACCTTAATGCAAAACCCTAAACTTGTCAGAAACAATAGGAAAACTCCCCAACACCCTACTTTCTGTCCCTGAATGCTCCCAAAGTATGTATGAAGAGCTACCTGTGTGATTGTTAGCAATGTTGGACGTTTATTTGTTTTAGCTCACTCTCTTCCTCTGTGTTGTCCACAGAGAGATTTATCAAGTCAGACTTGCGAGAGCACTCCCAGTTTAAGTCCATCCAGAACCTGCAAACCCTTTGCCTATTGTCATCTAGCTCTATAGGCACCTAAAAATCCTCAGTTGTGTAACTGACTACAGCAAAATCCACTGGACACCTTCACATTTGGATATAACCACACTAATTAGTTCTATAGATAGATGTATATAAAAAGTGAAATACAAAGTCCCTACATTTTTGTGAACTAGAATTGTGGTGGAATAGAGAGACACCTGAGATGCCACTGATCGGCGCTGCTGGAGTTCTGAGGGCTGGAGAGAGCACTAAAAACCTGCCTGGGGAAGGAGATGAAGCAGTGTAATCAAAGACCTGTGACAGTGTCACAGCGAAAAAAGTAACCTGAATTACTCATTTTTTTATTTTTGTCTAAATAAAAATAGGAACTTTCATAAAATAAGATGTAGTAGGGAGATATTTTAAGGTATCAGAGAAGGACTAAGCAAAATAATAATTTAATATTCTTGTGACGCAAGTATTTAAATAAAGTTACGATACCCAATGGAAAACAGCACCTCAAGTTCACTGCCAGATTACTGTGCCCTACATATATCTGGTAAATGAATAAACAGATGACCTAGCGCAATGATACAGAGGCATTGGAGCACAGCTCTTCAGGGCTGCTCCTCAAGATGACACAAGGTCTAACCGGACTGTCTCGTTTCTGCAGGGTTGAGTGTCAGACCTTCTGCTGTTTTTTCTTTTGTTGAAACCAAATTAATGACAGTTAATGCACAAGACACTTGACGAGGGCAAACTATTTTAGTAACTTTTTGACTCTTTAGAGGGACAAAGCTAATAGATCAATCAATGGTCATGGCTGCACTAAATAGCTACAGTTAGCTCCAGTCATCCTGGTAACACCATAACAGCAAAGATAAGACTTGATCCTAAACTGAAAAACCAGCAGTTAGAATTAAAGAGTTTTTTTCAGTTGTCTGGGCCTGGTGAAATTCACTGGAAGTGCCTAGGCAGATAGTGGAAAGTGTCTGACATCTGTGATGGGTTGTCTCCGAGTGCTTGCATGGGATGCACGACACTCCAGAAGATCTGAAAAAGGGATGATGCTCACCTTTAAAAACAGGCAGTACAAAGATCAAAGGAAGTATAAAATGAAGCAACTCATCTTTAATTCCCAGGAAAATCCTCTAACAAACAGCACAACAGTTTAATAAAATATCTAGAGAAAAGAAAATTATAAATAGTAGGTAGCATGGATTTGAAAGAATTGATTGTACTAAATGAACCTAATTTCTCTTTGAACATAATAGGTCTCATGAACATGGGAAAGGCAGTTCTGTGATATGTATCTTGATGTCAGATAAGCATTTTGAATGCTCTCACAAGGCATTCTCATAAACAGCAAGGGGAACAAACTACTGCAAGGTGAGTAAACAGCTGGTTCGACACATTTTTCACTGTGGAACTGGAAGGATGTATCAAGTGGGATTTCACAGGGGTCTGTCTTGGGACAAGCTTGATGTTTTCACCAATGCCTAGGATGTAACAGAGAGTAAACTTAAATTTGCAGAAGATCCCATCTGAGAGGGCAGCAGCATATTGGGAGGCCGGATTCGGATTCACATGGTAGTATCACCGGAGAAATGGTCTGAAAACTACCAGAGGAAAAAGGAAAAGTGCAAGGTACTCCAGCAAGGAACTATGAAAAGAAAAACAGAAGATGGAGGAGGACTGTCTGGGCAGCTAGCTGGCAGGAGAGGCCAGAATCCCATCCTGGACTCATAAGCATCAGCAGCAGTGTCACACTTCTGTGAAAAAAGGATGACAGACTGACTGGAGATACATAAACAGGAGTGCTGTCTAACACCTGAAATAATCCTTCTGCCCTACCCCATGCTGCAGTAGCCTTGGGAGTCATCTAGTTAAATGTGGGTGTATATAAAACAAGCACCTACAGTGAGCAAGTCGCTCTGGGCTCCTTTTAGACTCAATGGAGAGCTATTCGGTGAAGTCAATGGAGCTGTGATTCATCCCATGCTGAAATGACCGCCTACATTTTGTCAAATGAATGGCACCCCTGGCTCCACTGACTGCGCACATCTGTATTGACTCCCAGGGTGAGCCAGGGCGATGAGCTCAGACACCTACATGGCAGACACCTACAATGAAGTGATGTGAATCACATTACTAAAGTTAGATAACACTCCAGTTGCCCAGTTCTTAGCACCGCACTTCCAGAAGGATGTGGGTCAAGAGGAGAGAGTCCCAAGGAGGACACCTGGAAGACAAAAGGCCCAGCAGCAAAGCAAAAACCTGGTCTGATTGACTGGCTTGATTGTTCCCATGAGAAAATGCTTAAAAGGTGTCACACAACTTCTCAGCAGTATTGACGCTGAAGCACGGGAACAGGGTGGTGATGGAAGGCCACTCACTGGGAACTTTCAGATCAATCTCCCTCAAGAGTAATTTAAGTTCAGCTGAAGCTGATGTTGGTGGAGAGACAGACTGTTTCAGGCCTCTCACAGTAGAAACCTCACTCACATACTGTGGTGTTCCACACCCGCAGCCAGGCAGTGCCAAGAGTTTAATTCTGCTCAGTTATCTCGTGCAGAAAACATCTCCCACAACAGAAGGAAGATTTACAGTAATAGTACGTAAGTGGGGCACAGCCCATGCTCTGTCCCCAAGAGCATGTGGTACAGCCTCAGTCTTTGTGGACAAACTTTCTTCTCTCCCACAAAAAATCAAAGCCATAACACAGTAGCTCTTTCCAAACTGCATTCTAGAAATTGCCTCTGGCTAGGGTTGGCCTTGCACTATGGCTGGGCTTGTCCAGGACAGTGAAAGTTGGCCCGGATCAAATTTATTCCATGGAGCAAACTAGCATTGAAACAGCACAGACGATGATGAGACAGCACGCAGGTCTCCTTCCTACCCCTGTCTCACTTCATAGAGCAGATGGAGCTTTAGGGAGAGAGATCACAGATCACCCTTGGATTTATATACCAAACATTTAAGCTTCTAGACAAAATCAGGGAACAGGCATGTCCTGGAGGTTTGGATCAGCTGGGCACATCACTATCGAATCGTTTGCTGAGCACAGCGTCCCTCGCAGCAATGGAGCCTGGAGACACCTACCCAGACCCGAGCGCTCCGCGGGGGCTGCTGCCACACAGCCCTGTTCTTCTGCAGCGGGGATGCCAGCCAAAGCATAACACAGCTGTGTTTCTTGGCTCCATTTGAAAACGAGAGAAAAAGAATGACCACAGCGGGTCAAGATCAAGTGTCCCATCTTGAACATTTACTGACAGCAGCAGCCTGGAGAAGAGGAAAGGAGCAGGTCTGAAGTGTCTTACTGCTGTCTCAGAAGAGCTCCCAGACCAGAAACTGGCAGCCAGGCAACTCAGCAACAACATCAGAAGTGAAACTGGGAAAAGCCCTATCCCGAACAGGATAATCTCCACTGTAGATGAGGAAACCTCTGGGAATGCAGGCAACAGCAGTGCTTCTGTAATGAAAGCAAAGGACAGCAGGAAATGGAGAGAGGGCTAGGAAGGAGCCTATTTATGCTCCTAACTGGTCCTGAAGCACTGATTATCATCAGTAAGATTTTCTGTTTAATTCAGTCAGGAGGCAGCTTATCAAGGCACTGATTATGAACTACGTCAAAAGCGAACTGATAGATGCAAAGCAACTCTAACTCCAGAAGAAACCATCTTCCAGTCACACACACACACGATTTCAAAGTGCAGCAGGCCCCCAGGAAGAATGTGCTGTTTGAGATCATGTTCCCTCCAGCACTGGTCAAACGCATTTCAGACACCAGTTAAAAACCCAAAGCCAGTGCTGCTCAGTCCCAGATGAAATGTGGCCTGTGAGTACCAGAGAAATTCTGAAGACCAGCTATTGCAGAAAGTGAGGAAAGGCACTGGAAAGCAGCATTGTCCCTATTCACACACAGAGTTTTCACAGAAAATTTTCAGTACTGGATTTGTTTTATTTAAACACACCAAGCTGGTAACTTCAAGGGCATTAACCAAAACATTAAAATAAGACAGCTCATTAAGGGAACAGCAAGTCTAGGAAAGGCCAAGACATGTTTTGCCTGGACTCCAAACTAGCAGTGATAACTGATAAAGCTGCTAAGACCTTGCTGTGAATGCTGAAAAGCAGTCAAGTCAAGGAAAAGATGCCATTGCAGAGATGTAAAAAAGATAAGCCCCTGGAATAATCAGGCTTATATTAATACTGGCAGAAGGAAGCTATTTGTCCGGAATTTTTATCCTCACTTGCCAGAAGAGGCATTGCAGCTGAATGGGTGATGCTGTCCAGCTCCCTCTCCCTGGATACGCTCTCCACCAGGCAGGCTAAACCCGAGACCGACAGCGAGAACGGACCACAGGTGAGCAAACGTGGTCTCAGTCTGCAGGGAGACGAGTTCAGGGCCATCGGTCACAGCCTCCCATTATCGCTTCCTCAGCAAACAGCGCAAAACGGTGTCTACTAGAAAAGGAGGCAAAGGCAGCCTCTGATCCACACTTAGCGCTGCCAAACTACCGATGTCACCTGTGGGAATTCTGCTCCACAGAAACAGCATTGTTCGAAGCTGACGTCGGAGCCATTTGGCTGCGCAGATGCACAGAGAGACAGATAAGGTAACACGCAACAGCATCTCAAATCTTAGCATGTATCACTAGCTCATGAAATTCATACTGCTTATATTTAAAGGGGAAAATGGTCACAAACGGAGGTGTTACAGGAGTTAGCCCCACTGCTGCGTCAGCTGTCACATGTACTGGGAAAGGACAGATGACACCTAAAATCTCCCTTTGCTCGAATGAAAGGAGATTAAAGAACATTATGTCTACCTCTTGCCCCATAGGCATTCAGGAAAGAACAATGCATATTTCTATAAATCATAAAGCCAAGTCCTAGAAAATCCGAATTCCACAATGTGGATTTATTCCATCCTCAGCAAAGGAGACAGATGGAGACTGTTTAAGGGCACTGTGCTGGAGACACAGTACAAATACATGTCACAGATTGAGAAAGAACAGAAAGAAGCCGGCATGGCTAAACAGCAAGGAAATGGAGGTCATTAAAACCAAGAAAACATCCTTCATAAAGCTGAAACCATATTCAAACGAGGAACATGGAAAGAATCGTGATCTCTTGCAGGTTAAATGTAGAAACACAGTACAGCAGGCCAAACATGAATCTGTGGAACAATTTGCAAAAGACATCAAAACTAAACCACTTTTCAAGTGCATATGGAGCAGGAAGCCTACCAGAGCATCTTTGGGGTCAGATGATTATGGTGTCAAAGCAGCACCCAGAGAAGGTAAGGCCATAACAGGAAACTAAACACAATTTTTGCTTCCCTGTTGTGGGGAGGTTTCCCCTTCAGAAGCGCAGAGATGTGTAGGCAGACATCCAAAACTGAAGTGTCTCTACAAGAGGTTATGGCACAAAAAGGAGAGGCACAAACCACCAGGACCAGACAGTAGACAGCTAAATGTCTAGAGTACCTTGTGGGCGACAGAGTCGTGCCATTCGTGGTGCCTAGGCTGCGGTGAGAAGCACGGCGGGACCTGGGGCCGGGCTGGCGGGCATGTGATGCCTGTTTTTACAGGGGTGCCAGCAGAGAAGGAAGGTGCTGCAGGTCCATCATCCTGAAGCCTCACTGGGCAAGGCTCTAGCAACTGGAACAAGCAGAGAGCCAGCCAACACATGGATAACTATTACACTTCGGAAAGCTAACAAGGCATTTTAAGTGCATGTCTTGCCTCAAAAACTCCAGTATCGACTGGTGTCCCTCAAGGGTTTGTACTGGGACCAATACTATTTAATATCTTCATTAACAACATAGTGGGATTGAGTGCACCCTCAACAAGCTTGTAGATGACAGCAAGCTGAGTGGTGCAGCTGATTTCCTAAAGGGAAGGGATGTCATCCAGAAGGACCCTGACAGGCTTGAGGCGTGGGTCTATGCCAACCTCATGAAGTTTAACAAGGCCATGTGCAAGGCCCTGTTACATGGGCAATCCCCAGTATTAGTACAGACTGGGGGATGAATGGATTGAGAGCAGCCCTGTGGAGAAGGACTTGGGGATACTGGTGGATAAGAAATTGGACAGGAGCCAGCAATATGCACTTGCAGCCCGAAAAGCTAATCATATCCTGGGCTGCATCAAAACGAGCGTGACCAGCAAGTCGAGGGAGGTGATTCTCCCGCTCTGTTCAGCTCTGGTGAGACCCACCTGGAGTACTGCCTCCAGCTCTGGGGTCTTCAGTACAAGACAGACATGGACCTGTTACAGTGGGTCCAGAGGGGGCCACAGAAAAGACCATGGGGCTGGGACACCTCTTCTGTGAGGAAAGGCTGAGAGAGTTGGGGTTGTTCAGCCTGGAGAAGAGAAGGCTGCGGGACAACCTTATTGCAGCCCTGCAATAGATAAAGGGGGCTTATAAGAAAGACGGAGAAAGACTTTTTACCAGGGCCTGTAGTGACGGGACAAGGGACAATGGTTTTAAACTGAAAGAGGGCAGGTTTAGATTGGACATAAGGAAGAAATGTTTTACAATGAGAGTGGTGAGACAGTGGCACAGGTTGCCCAGAGAAGTTGTAGATGCTCCATCCCTGGATGTGTTCAAGGTCAGGTTGGATGGGGCTCTGAGCAACCTGATCTAGTTGAAGATATCCCTGCTCATGGCAGGGGGGTTGGACTAGATGACCTTTAAAGGTACCTTCCAGCCTGAACCATCCTGTGATCCTATGATAAGCCACATATGGATGCAGGTAAGGGAGGTCCCTCCCCACCTCCAGCAATTCTGGGATTCTGTAGACAGTGGGGGAAAACCCAACCTACAGTGCTACTGTCAACCACGTCAGGAAGCACTCTCAGTCCTCAAAACCAACCAGTGCCGAAGGGCTTGTGTCGACATTGCTCGGGCACTGTCCCTTAGAGCCCACCGCCTGCACCCACACTGCCCAGAGCTGGCTCGGGTGTCCCCTGGGAATAAACACACTATATTTTTTTTTGGATGTGTTTTTGGTTCGAAATGCTGAAAAAACCTGAGGACTGTGCAGCACTTGACGAAGCAGCGTTTCATAACACGGTGCTAAGCAGGAGCACTACATGAGCACGGTATAGGGACAGGCAGCGGTGTTTGAGGGTACAGGACCTGCTGGGATTATATTGGAGGATCGTGCAGGGAGGAGACAGCCAAACTCAGCAGTCTCTTCAGTAGCACCTTTAGCAAGTCCTCGCTAGAATTAAGTGTCCACAGAATCACAGCCAGGTTCCAGAGATGCAGTGGGCCAGCACCAGAACAGAGCAAGGGGTAAACTGCCAAGCAGCCACAGGGAATGACCGATGGGAAAAAAAGAAGAGCTCTGAGTTATCTGACAACAAAACCTTAACTAAAGTCTACTTAGATTTCCAAAAGCATTTGTCAAGGTGTCTCATTAAAATCTCCTGAGGAAGCCAAGAGGCCATAGGATAAAAAGGAACATTTTTATTTTACATGTTAAATTTGTTAAAAGGTTTAAAATAAGAGTACAAGATTGGATTTCACATCAGAAGAAAGGTCAGCAGTGGAGTCTCATGGGGATTGGTGGCAGGACTTACGCTGCTCAACATAGCCCTAGATCATTTATGAGAGGAATGAAAGAGAAGTAACAAGGTTTGCTGACAATGCTCAATTATTCAGGATCATAGAGATGAGGAAAACTGTGAGGAACTGTAGAAAGATCTCAAAATGTAAGGTGGAGAAAAACTGATGCACACAGGAAAAAATAATTCTCTCGTACATAAAATCACAGGCTCTGAGCTGACCATTATTACCAGCGTTAAGAACTTGGGGATATGGTAGACAGTTCATGAAGAGTGTCAGCCTAATGTTCTACAATGGCCAGGAACAATGAGCAAAGAAAAGTGAGTTAGAAAAAGGAACACTGTGCCACTAGCACAGCCGAAGTGCCCCTACATCTTAAATACTTGTAGTAACTCTGATCCCCCTTTTTGGAAGATAATACAACAAAACTGGAAAAAAAGAGAAGATGATATGGACTGTCCAAAGTATAGAAAGATTTTCTGTACAAGGAATGGTGCTGCTTAGCACCACTTAACCTGGAAGCAACAGCCCAGGGGAACTGGTTGTACCAGGTACCGAGTACTACGGAGGGGGCTAATGGTGGCCTGCCTATTGCCTTCTCCAGCACAAGGACTAAGCCACATCAAATAAACCTAGAAGGTAACGTTTGAAATAAACTCACTTTTCACATGACATAGGATAGTTTCTTCTTGCCACAAGACATTGTGCTAAAAATTTACATGAAATCAAGGAGCAACTGGATAAGCTCCTGAAAGAGCAATCCCTTAAGTATTACTGCATACAGGACACACTTTGGATGGAGAATCTCCAACCCACAAGCTGTTGGATATGGACAGAGTGTGCTAGGGAAGCATCGCCGTGTACATGCCCTGTTCCCATATCCTTCCCTGGTCACCCAGGACTGGTCTCAGTCAGAGAAAGGAGAAGTGGACTTTGTGCCTAAGCCAGCATAACCCTCTTAACGAAGCTCAGCAAAAGCTCTTCTCAGCTCACAAACTACCCACGTGAGCTGAAAAGAGTCATGTCTGCAGTATGTACACATCATGCTGCTCAAAGTCTTTTCTTCTAGAAAACACACTTAAGCGTTTGAAAAGAAATGTGGCTCTAAGGAATCAAACCCATCACACCTAAATCACTTCTGAAAGCTTGCTGGTAGAAACTGCAGGAGCAGCAGGCTGTGCAGCAGACACATCTGAACTCCTCGTACGGCCGGAGTCCCTCGCCACACTCCCTGGTTGCTTTGACAAGGAATGCAGGAACATGCAGTTTCCAAATCAACCCCACAAACAGCACTGAAGGCTGGCTGTGCTCAGCCTGTCAGGACCATCAATGACCTGACTGGCCGCCCTGCTTTGTGCTCTGGCACCTGGGATGTTTGAAGTGATTCACATCCACAGCTCTGTTCAGACCCTAACCTGCAACACTGGAAAAAAGCCTCACCCATAAAACAAAAGACTGAAGCTCAAAAAGAACCAAGCATTTAATCCTACCTGATAGGAGGCCTGAGCCTCAGCAGCTGGAGAATGGTTAGAGCACAGCCCTTCACTGACAGCCCGTCCTCAGCCACCGGCTTTTGTCCATTTTGGTCATTGCTGCATCGTCATTGTAAGAATTAAATCAAGGAAACTCAGCGCAAGACCTTCCTGAAGAAGGTGATTTGGACTGTATTTAACTTCTCCTACTAAGTTGACTCTGTCCACTCACATTCCCATAAACACGTACTCAGAACTGCCGAAGTGTGAGCTACCAAATACTCCAATGGAGGTCACTTGTGTGACAGTACAAGGGACAGTGGCTGTTAAGTTCTCACCATGTCTCCTGGTTTCCTCTTGTTTGGCAAACCCAAACTATACTTCAGACAGATCTTGCAGACCCTGTAGGAGTCAACACTTATTATGAAATGATCCTTGTCCTGAATCTTTCTTGCTTTGTCCTCTTCAATCCTAGTAAGGCCACTGACAACCACCTTTTCTTTCCTCACCTGGAGTATGTAGTGACTACAGTCTGTCCTCCTGCAGACTGAAAGGATAAGGAATGGTACACACGGTGTGCGGTGACCTTGTCGCCATCCTCCTGTTACCAGAGTGCAGGTGGTCTGGTGACGAGTCATCTGTGCGGTGGCATTACCGGGACTTCCATCGAACGCAGCATCTGCACTGTGGGCAGCCCAGGTCAGCGACACAGCCTTCAGCATTGAGTGGTTTTGCTGCTGACCGTGTTTGGGGTTATCAATACAGGCCATGCTTTTGATGCCTGATCTACTGTCTCTCTTGGTGCCTTCTCACACACACGTTTCCATTGATACTTTAATCATACCACCCTTCGTATTTCTCTTACACTAGGACTCACCCAGTATCTGGTAGTCCCGATCTCCTGGCGGTGACTCCGGCACCTGTCACAGGCTGTGGTGCCAGTTATGGGGACCAGCAACATCTGTGGAGTTGGTCACGCTTGCTTTGATGAAATACGCAGTGCTGGAGGGCAGCAACTCATCGAGGGTCACCAGATGTCAGGTTTTCTTGACACACGCTTGTCTAATGAGCTGATCATCCTCAGGCAGTGCTTCAGTCCTGTAATACTGGAAATGGCTGCACTCTGCAGATAGTCTCTGGTCTTTCTCTTTTGGGTTATATAGTGGTACTGATCGCTATGTGGCCCAAGATGGCTATGTGGCCCAAGATATGGGCACTGTTTCTTCAAGTCATACTGGTTTGCATTAAAGGTAAATCCAGCTCCCTGTGATAGCTGCAATACTTTCTGACATCATCCTCATGCAGCTCAAAGGTAGGCAGGTCCCAAAATCACTGAGAACAACTGTCTTACTGACTTTGAAAATCTTAGATTCACAGGATATTCAGAACAGTAAGAAAAGCGGCTTGTGTCCCCTAAATGGAGCAGCAAACGCAATGAGAAAATGTTTTTGCTAAAACTGCACTGGTGTTCAATTTGCTGAACAGTTCAACACCTTGCAGCCTGCAGAAGGAGCGCCTGGGTTTCACAGAGCTGCTGGGTATTTCAGTTTCCCCCTCTTGCTGAAGTATCAGTGCATAAGTGCATAACCTGAGGACCTTGTTCTGAGGACCATGAGTGCACACCAAAACCTCATCGACTGATGCAGTAACTTGCTTGAGGGTCATATGTTGGAACTGATTTTCAACAGTCTTTATCAGTGGAGGCTGTACTCAGTGAGGCATCACTTTATCCTGCTGTTTTACAAATTGTTTTATTTTACCAGGTGCACTACTGCAACTTGAGATTGACCAATTTAGTCCTAATTCTCTAAGAGCTCAATAACAATTATTTAATTTCTCCAAGACTACAGATGTCATGTATGCAGCATCTTATGCTGCAGCTGCTCCCTTGCTGTTCTGGCAATCCACAGGGATGACTTCCAGTGCCAGCAGACTCTTGTCATCGGCTAGTTCATGAGATGAGTCAGAAGGGACCTTTATAATTTCCTGGTGATGGCACGAATGGCTGTGCCCACCTTGAGGCAGCTTTGTTATGTGTCAGAATATAAAATGCCCATGTCTCAGCTCTAATCATCAGAGCGTATCCCTGGACAGCACTCCCACCATCAATCAGCAGCTGCTAGCTCTGAGGTGAGGCTTTTCCCCTGACTGCACACATGCATACACTGATCCTTTCCACGGCGTTTGCAACAAGAAATACTCTCAGCCTGTAGGCATGTCCATATCAGGTGCACACTGCAACTGCAGCTGCTCCAGACTCAGCATAAGCAGTGTAGTCACTCTTGATCAACACATCCTTTATGGTCTTAACTGACAGCTCCTGTCTCTTTAATAAATGACTTAGCACCTTCAGAATGAGAAAAAACCTGAATGATGTGTTTTGGTTTTATGCCTTCAGCTGTCTAGCTGAACTGCTTTCTCATGAATCAAACCAGGTAGCAGCTGCAATGTCTCTGACCCGTGATGGTCCCTCTACAAGGAGCAGCGTGACTGCGCATCGCTCCAGCCAGGGCTGCACCCAGAGCCCCGATTAAACCTTCACCTCTCACACCGGCTTGGCTGGGAGAGACCCCTGACAGCTCAGACGGACCTAGCTTGGCTTCCTGGCTCATTTTAAGGGGCAGCATCATGCAAAGATCATTTCACAAATTTACTCGTCGGATGAAAATAACTTATCTCACAATACTGGATGGGTCCACTTCACAAAACCACTTTGCCGTGTTCTGTGATAGGAAGAGGCCAGGTGGAATATCCTCCTGGGTGATCCCCACACAGCAGCCTCCATCACTGTATTTTTTTCCTGGACTCATGTTTCCATGTCGTACTCACAATATCCAATAATTTGCACAATTCTCATTCTAATACAGTGCCTGTTTCCCTTGGGTCTGACACATTTCCTCTGTAATAATTATCATTAACTTTTTACTGTAATTAAGAATAACTTTAAGTTAACACACTCTGGCTCTCACAATATATTTTGTCATCTCTGTTTAGAACACGAACACCTGGAAACAAAGCCTCTTTTTTATGTCTTCTATGCTGGTAATTTAACATTCAGTGCTTATAGTGGGTTTCCAACCAGCAAAGACATCATGTGAAAAACAATTCATTCACTAAGCCGCCTCCTGTGTTTATCAGCTACTTCTACTGACATTAGTGACAAAGACACCTATTCCACTGACACAGCTAGAAGCAGCGTTAGCGAAATTCTGTTTGCACAACCCTAATGCTGCTAACATTTAACATGAGTGCTCCTTTGCTCCAAGTCCAGCTCGGTGTGGAAAGTAACCTCTCAAACTTACAAACTGTAGATGTGAATCATCAAGACTCTGTCACCCTCTGGCACGAGCCAATTTTCCATACATTACTGAATTTTAGTTAATCATCGATCACCTCCCCTTTCTTCCCTGTCCTCCCTTACTTACTGTCACATACACATAAAATGGACTGCAGACAACCCCCAAATCTTTTTCAGGAACCTGTTCCAGAAACATATTTATTCCTCTTAATTTTGTACTGTTAATAATACACACTGGTTGTCCAGAGACCCAAGTGTTCTCCCACCTATAAAAAGCACCTAGAAATGACATGTACTGCTATGAAAGACCATCCTAGACCCATCTCTGAACTGGAACGTGACCATGGCAAAACACAGCCCAACTGAAAAGCAAGTGGGGTCATTTCCCCAGCGAAGGGCTCGCTCCTCGGGGCACCAGGCCCTCACACTCCACCAACACATCCCAAGGCCCGTCAGCCAAAAACCCCCAGCTGAGTTTTACTATGAAAGAGTTCACACTATTTTTTTAGAGAGCCTTGTTCTCCACTGATGGTTTGAATTGGAGATCAGAGCAGCGCACACATAATGTGCTTAGCCCAGCTTTCCTTGCTGCTAAGTAAGCTGTTTGTAAGCTGTTTTAAGCTTACAAGCAGTCTTCGAAAAATGAAAAGGCCAATATGACCATGACATAGGCATGTAATGTTGTAGTAAGGATTGTATGGGAGAAAGTAATGATCTGCTGAAAAACCAAATGTGGAAAATTGCTTTCAGGCATGATTGCTACTCAAGGAAGCAGAAGAACACATGGGTCTGAAACCCTGCATTTCTGTGTCTGTTTAAAAAAAGGAAAGTCGATCAGATCACCTACTGAGGCAGCAGCCACCACGATACAGATTGCACCAGCAGCTCTGCAGACACCAACCATCACCTCGGCCTTGCTGACTCCAAGTTGCACCTTACTCATTTAAACTCTTAACAAGTCCGAACTCACAGTACAGGAGTAATACACCAGAGGCTTCTCTTAACACCAGGCGATGGTGATGTAGAAAATAGATTGTATTTATTAGCGATGTAATGCTTTTGACTTCTTGACTTCTTATACTATGTATTTATTAGTCCAGTTTAAAGCACGAGGAAGTGAAAAAGTATTTCTATATAAAGATCACACCATGAAAAACCCCAAGACAGTAATAGGAACAGAAATACTTTGATAATTAATACTTGCACCATGGGAACATGTATAGCAAGCCTGATAACTATTCCTGAAAAGACAGTAAAGAACATAAATGTAGCAGAAACTTAAAGAAAGCAAACAGAATACTATTTTTTTAAAAAAAGATAAATGATTCAAGTAATCACCAGTCTGAAAGTTAATTAGCATTCCTAACAAAGCAAACATTACAAGAAAATCACCCTCACAAAACATTCACAAGCAGCAGCATACCAGCACCCTCGACTGCATCAAAGCCAGCGCTGCAGTCAGTGTATGGAGGAAGAGGGACAGATTTATGGTTTGATTCTCTTCTGCCCTGCAGCTCGAGTAGTAATTTACACCTACGCAAAATAATTATAAAACCTATTGTGATTTGTTAGTGTGTTATTCCTGCTGTGCACATGACTGTTAGTATTCATACATGCAAATATATGCAGCTAACATATGGGTAGCTCTACACACTTTTCTCGGGGCTGACGCAAACATTCCTTGTCCGAGGATGCTGAGATCCCGTGCTCAGCAGGAGGGCAAGCGGCTGCATCAGCTCTAGCAAGCTGAGAAGGTCCTGCTCGGGCTCCGTGCAACACAAACAACAGCTGGAAGTAACTCATCTCTGGCCAGAAACCAGTGGGGACAGACTTATCTTCTGAATGCCTTAATAATGCCATTAGAGATGCCCTTCACAAACATGGCAGAAAGGACTGCAGGGCAAAGTAAAGGCTTTTCCCCCCCTGTGGCATCAGTGCTGAAGCTGAAGCTGATAATTATACTGGGGGATAATTAGCATACAGGTCTGCTACTGACAGACTTATGATTTATAGATGGGAACGTATGACAAGTGCGGTCCTGGAGATGGAAGGATGGGTGGAGAGGAAGTTTAAAGATCGCCAATTTCGCTTGCTCAAACCATGCTTATGTTGTACCAATACAACACACCAGGGCTTCTGCTGCTCTCTGCCATTACCTCTACTTATGGTTTGCTCTCACCGCTGTTTCTGTGCCTTCTTCCAAAGTGCTGGGATCCAGCCTTCCCAGGGAAGCGCAGTCAGTTGTGCACACTACTGCTCAACAGCAGTTTTGAAAAATGCCTCAAACAGGTAGTTGGTTGGTGCATCTCACTCATGTGCCTAGAGCTAACCTGATTAATACACAACCAAACCACTTTTCTTTAGACTGCTAAGCACTGCAGGTTACTGCCACACACATTTCTTCTGCCTTTGTCTGTACCACAAAGCTTTGTCCATCACTGGGGTCATTTCAGCAGCTCAACACTCATACACAGCCAGGAAAGCAGCAGTACCTCATTCGTACTTGCACTGGTGAGACCGCACCTCGGAATCCTGTGTTCAGTTTTGGGCCCCTCGCTACAAGAAAGACATTGAGGTGCTGGAGCACGTCCAAAGAAGAGCAACAAAGCTGGTGAAAGGTCTAGAGCACAAGTCTTATGAGGAGCGGTTCAGGGAGCTGGGGTTGTTTAGTCTGGAGAAGAGGAGGCTCAGGGGAGACCTTATTGCTCTCTACAGCTACCTGAAAGGGGGTTGTAGCGAGCTGGGGGTCGGTCTCTTCTCCCAAGTAATGAGTGATAGGACGAGAAGAAACGGCCTCAAGTTGTGCCAGGGAAGGTTTACATTGGATATTAGGAAAAATTTTTTCACCGAAAGGGTTGTCAAGCACTGGCACAGGCTGCGCAGGGCAGTGGTGGAGTCACCATCCCTGGAGGCGCCTAGGGACATGGGTTAGTGGTGGACTTGGCAGTGCTGGGTTATCAGTTGGACTCAGTGATCTTAAGGGTCTTTTCCAACCTAAATGATTCTATGACTCCCCAAGTCAGCTGCCTCCAAGATCTGAGATTCAACCTCCTCTTGCCACAAGATGTATGAAACCTACTGGAGAAAGCAAGATATTTAATTTCGTGAGGATGAAAACAGCTCTTCCGGAATACCAGTGGGACCCATTATTAAATGACATCTCTGACTGAAACATCCAGTTTTCCATTTGGTGATTGAATTTTTCCCTCACCCTACCGAAGCCCTACTTGGCCTTTACGTGAAGTGCCAGAACCAGCTATAATCATTCCTCTGGAATGAATCTTCTCTTCCTCAGCATCTCCTCCAGAAGATGGGCCAAGAAGCTACTTTCAAATCCCCATAACCAATGTCAGCATATTAAATGTGTTAGCAACTGGATCAAATTTAAGTCACAAAACAAAGACCCATTATTACTGCTGTTTGAACTCCAGGGGTACCTACACCCTGAGTGGGTCATGGCCTTTGGCAGGAACCCCACCTGGCCAGGGTGCCCCTGACCAGCAGGGTGGTCCAGAAGCGACGAAGCAACATGGCAGTGCCCGGCCCCAGCCCCGCCGTCAGCCTCCACAGGCAGCCTCCGGAGCAGCTCCGCCAGACGGGCACCGCGGCCAAGCTCCCCGGCCTGCCCCCCTCCCCAGTAAGGGCCAGCCTCGCTGGGTCTCACCAGCGGGCTCTGCAGGGAGGGACGGAAGCGGCGGTGAAGGGGTCGGGGGTGGGCTGCCTGCAGGCAGGCGGTGACTGGGGACCTGCTCTGTTCCTGGCGCCTCTCACACTCGGAGGCGACGGCGGAGCTCGGGCACGGGGGCAGGAGCCCAGGCCTGCTCAGCGCGCGCCGCCACAGCCGCCTCCCGCAGCGCACAGCTCCTCCGCGGCCCTCCAGCCGCACCCGGCTGCCCCCCCGCCCCATTTCAAGTCTGTCCGGCCCCGAGGGCGCAGCCAGTGTAGGGGGTGCTGGACAACCACAGACACCCAGGGCCCAGCCAGCTTACACTGACACAACCAGCTCCAGCGCGAGAGGCCTCAGTACCGACGTGGGCTGCTCCTGGCAGGGGGGCCGCAGGCCTCTGCCCCGACCCGTCCGCCCCCGCTCGCCCTGCGCTCTCCAGGGGGGCACAGCAGCGCTCGCCCCGGCACCCACAGCCAACGGGGCATGAGGTCCAGAGCCCGGCATCGGGCGCTCGCTGCCACAGTCCCGCTCACTAGTGGGCCCCAGCCCCCTGCCTTGAGGAAGGCGGCTCTCCGTCAGAGAGTCTTCACCCAGGACAGCTTCCTCTCAAGAACGGGCTGCAGATTTTCACCCTGTCGGCCCTGGGCAGGTGCACATCTGCCCAGCGCTGACAGGTTACCCCACAGACGGGAGTCTACCGTATTCTTCAGCTGTTTAACAATAAATTACCCTCACTGTTAGAAGCCCTCGCGCTACTGCCAAAGTGACGGTATTCGGCCCCCAGCCAGCAGACGCCAGCCTGTCTGTGTCTGCTGGCTGCAGGCGCCTGACGTGACCCGCGGGTGCGAGGGGCATCTCCCCGGCCCTGCACGGCCCCCGTGTCGTGATCGGACCAAGCTCGCATGGGTAAGCAAGCAGCAGAACAGTGATCGCAGCATTTCTGTTCCGACTAGACGATTTGCATCTTACAAAGTGTGTTTCTAGCTGATGTATCACAAGGGTTTGAACTACCTTTCTCTGTAATCTTAGCACAAGTCACGAGTTACTTCACTGGAAGAGTTACAGGCAGCTGAACTCCAGGCATGCAATCTGAGAAAAAATGCCACCACGAACCAAGAGCACGTGCTGCATTTCATCTTCAGGACGCCACCAGCATAAAGAAGATTTTGGCAAACATCTGCCAAGGACAGTTTAAAACAAACGAGCCAACAAACCTGTAGTAGAAACCTTTCTTATTTTAACTGAGTACAAGGGATGCTGCAGATCCTGCTTTGGCTGCAAAGTTAGAGAGTCCTGTTGAAATAATCTGGTCTCACAAAGCTCTCAGGTGAAGTGAATCTGCATAGGTTACATGGGGCAAAATACATTTTTGTTTACTTGCTGAGTGTCAAGATCCATGATTTCTCTTGAAGCATCTTACTTCTTCAAGAGCATTTACAATCTACAGTTTCAACATGTATTCTTCACAGATCCTACAGCGTTGCCGTTGCAAGAGATTGCCTATAAGTTAGACGTGGCTCAAGTGTAAGACCAGCATTGAGGTGGGGGAGGAAATGTGACCTGTAATATAGGAGAGACAGAAATGTCCAGTAGGTACTTTGGTGCTGAATTTGGTACAGAGAAAGGGCACTGTCATCATCTACTAGAACAACGTGGGTGGAATAGAAAACTTGTCACCTCTATGGAGATCACGAGGCAGTGTCTGTTAAAATAAAGCATCTTCAAATCCAGAAGCCAGAATGCTTTACGTTGAAGAGCTTTAGAAAAATCAGCTAAGGCACTATCTCAGTAACAAACATCAGTATTTAAGAAATTCTGGAAATTTGGGAAATTCTAAACGCTGGAACGACTGCCAGGTATGACACAAGAACTATGAACTATCAGCCTGACTCCAATTCTAAGTAAATTAACATAACGTTTTATTCAGAAGATTGAATAGGGAATCTCATTTGTGTGGTTAACGTGAGGTCAATCCTGTCAAGCATCTTGTCAAGATCCCAATATAACCGATGATGGCAACCACTAGAGATCACGTACTGTGGCTTAAGGGTTTGGTACCACTGCACATAAACTAACTCCATACGCTGCAACCTTCTCATAGGACATATTACTATACTAAAAGTGCATTCACCCAAACGCCAAAAAATGTAATCAAAAGCATGCAGACACCGCGTGGGCAGCTGTCTCCAGTTAGCCCCATAAGGATCAGCCCTAATCCGCATTGCAATCGGTGGTCTAAACCAGAGCTGTCCAACTTTTGCAACATCAGAGTTGTGTCCCACTTCATTGCGGTCACACAAACGTGGCAGCAGTCCCAGGGCTGACCACACAGGCATCAGGAAACATCCCATATAATTTTAGAGATTGGACAGACTCTTTGAATAGCTATATCCAGTTTGTGAATAACAATGTAAACCCCTGATTTAGAAAGTCAAGATCTTTGTGTTTGAAGTTTGAAGAGGATACAAAGAACACTGCCATAGCAGAGAAGAAGTGATTGTCAGAGCGATCTGGACTGCATCATTAAATACTCAGGACGAAAAAAAGTTTTTAATACAGGTAAATGCAAAATATCAAAAAATACAGGCTCTGTTTTCAAGATAAGAGACATTCTTGGAAAGGAACAATTCAAAAAGGGTATACTGCTACAACATTAGCTCTTACTGCAATCAAGTGAGGAAAGGCAATCTCTGGACTTATAAAAATGATACAGTGGAAACAAAATGTGCTCTTCACTCTGTACACATGACTTTACCAGAATAGTCCAGCTGGTGTCTTCAGGACTGATGTAAAAACATTCGAGACCACAAGGCAATGAAAAAAGAATCCCAGGAGTAGCAAAGTAAGTCTTACAATGTGAAATTCAGCTTGATTTATTCCTATCAAAGAGAAGGTCAAGAGGCATCTAGATATACATAGGTACATACTGAAAGAAAAATACTTTCAATATTTTAGAATTTTCAAACAATGCTGAGAAAAAAGATCAGATTTCAAGATGTGACTCAGCCTTGAAATAAGGCAGAATTCCCACTAGAGAGGGCAACTAAACATTGAACACCGCATCAAGAAAGTGGTGGACTCTTGCTTCTCCAAATTACTTATGGGGGAAGACTAGGCTGTTTGGAAGCTGTGATTGCTTCTGATCTTGAAATCTGTAATGCTCACCCCCCCATGTTCTCCCTTCTGCTCCCTCCCTTTGCGGATGCTGCTTCAGGAAAAGGTGAAACACAAAAACTGGTCAGAACAGGATAAAAGACAACAGATGGGGCGAGCAGGTTCTCTGAGGTCATGCAAGGGTTCTTTTATGCTCTGAGTCAAACAATTACCGTATTTAAAGAGGGGAATAAATAATCTCCCAAATTAGACTGGAAAAAAATCCAGGTGTTTTCACTTCCTTTGCATCTTACGATGATAGTCCTCTGCTGGAAAACTGTATCTGTTAAATCCCCTAACTGTGGAAGGGCTTTCCAGGCAAGGAACAGTTTAGTCTTGTGAATATATATCCTAATGTTTTAATCTACGAAAAGTCTTTGTAATCAAATACAATACCTTGGTAAAATTTAATGGGCTGTTATACACGGAAAGTCAAATTAAATGTAATTGCCCCTTCTCCCTCATATTTTATCAAAACAGAAAACATTTTTGGTAATTCTTACCTATTTAACTTAACTACTGTGAGTTGAAGAAGTGCTAGAGGAAAGAACATTTGATGCCATTTTTTAAATTTCATTTGTTTTTAATGATCTGATTATCTTCTGCCTGGAAGAACAAGAACCAGCAGAGTCTAATCAAAAGAAAAATTCACCAAAATTCACTAAGAAGATATTGTAAGAATCTGCAGTATTTTTCATTATTCTAGTTTCTGTAGATAATGATACAGCTCAGAGAAATATGATAATCTCCTGTAATACCTGCTTCTAATTGCTTTCTGGAAATAAGTGCAAATAACTTACAATCGGTCATGTTGAAGGAATACTTTTGTTTCCCTTTCCTCATGATACTCAAAGAATAGCTACCAAGACTTGCAGCGACACACGCAGCCTGGAGCCCCATCCATCAGGAATGGAACACTTGATGAAGGATCATCGACATTTACCACAGGAATGATAATAAAAGCACAGAAACCCCAGCCTGCAAGTGATTTTAAGAAGGCTTGCCCCAGTGCAGAATCAATTATACCAAAACACTCCTAACAGATGTTTGTCTAAAATATTCTTTATTTTCCAATTAGAGGCCTTTAAATAACTACCTAGACAATCTCTCCTAATGCTTTGCTGCCCTTATGATTAGAAATTTTCTCCTACTGCCTAGCGAAAATTTTGTTTGCTGTGATTGTTGCTGATTACCTCTTGTCCTATTCAAAAAGGCACAGTGCAGAGTTTATTCTCACCTCTGCAGTTTAAATTATGCATTTGAAGACTGTTACCATGCACTTGCTCAGCACAGCACCTCAATTTATACTGTAACAGTGCTAAGCTGAGGAGAATGTTTGCTGGACTTCTATTTGAATATCCCATTATCTTTGGTTTTTACAACATTTTGATATTGGTAATTGATGTTCAGTGAAGGATTCACTATAGCTTCTGAACCTTTCCTCCATTCTTCTCTTTCCTGCATTTCCACAGCTGATTACTTTTCTGCAACTGTGGTAATTTGCTTTTCTCCTTACTGAATTGCATCTAAGCATTTTCAAACAATAGTTTCTATCCGTCAAGATGATTCTGAATGCGCATCCTGTCTACAAATTTGCAGTGACTCACTGAGGGCATTTGCAATGCCTTCTGTCCCTCATCAAGCAAGTATTCTTGTCCAGAAAAGGGGAGGATGATGCCTGCCCCAATGCTTAAACACTCTGGGGAGCTGAAGTTAACAGAGGGGGGCTGTGGGTTTCTCTTCTGCTCCTTTAAGTCTCCAAGTCAGTAAAGAACAATAACAATGCTGAAGACATTCACGGTACTGGGGCACAACACAGGGGAAGGGATCACAGCAGCAGCAGGTCCTGGTGCAAGAGGGAAAGGTACTGACTGTAGGGGATGAGTTACATGGTGTTAGGGAGTGTATCTGAAGTCAGATAAATTTTGCTGTGGAAGACCCTATTTTTCTGGGTAGTTCAATGAAGCCCTTTTGTTGCCAGCACCTAGAGTAGGATGCATCTTGCCTAAGTTTTGACAGTGATGGTGTACACGTCCCCATGTGCGCTAGTACTCCTGTGGTTCCCTCATAACCTATGAAGTGAAAGATGCACAATGAGGTCATGATTCATCTGACTTAAATGATTGTTTTAGATGGAAATTAATTGCACCCTGCAAGTCCCCTTTTGCTACTGCATACTATAAAGAGGACCTTGACGATAAGGTCAGGTAGACAGGTACTGAACTGTCTGAAGTTACACAAGATTAATTTCTCTACTAACGACAGATGACAAAAGCCTCTCAGTAGATGGGAGAAAACCACTACACGAAGTGCAGTATCAGAGAAAAGATCTACACCTTGCTCAAAGACTCCAAATGGTTAGTAGGAAAATACAGTTTTCAAAGACCAACCAAAGAACTGCATCAAGAAGAAAAACAACTAAATTTAATGGTTGCAAAATGCTCAAAGAACCAAATCAGTCATTTATCTCTAACTGCGACTGAGAAGAAATGAAAAGGCTTCAACACGGTCTAACTTGTTTTATTCTTCCACCTAGGAAGATGGAACAAGAAAATACCCTCTATGGAATTTGCGACTTTTTGTGGTTGGTGGTTTGGTTTTTTTTTTTTTTAAAGTTAGTCTTGAGTATTCAGTTGCACTCAATGTTAAAGTACAGAGGGAGGCCAATTCCTTCTGCCTGATGTCCTTTTGTAAACCAGAATACAAAGACAGGGATACTGGCAGAAGACGAGGGGTTCAGTGACACCAGCATCCTTTTGTGAGTAACGGTTAGTAACAAACACCAAAAGAAGGAGTATAAGAAACAGAATAAAAGACCAGTGATCCACCCACGTGATACCTTCCCTGCTTCTGAAAGCCAGTAACCGCGCTCCTCACCTCAAGCCCCTGAGCAGGTCACAATGTTTCTTGGTCACAAATTTCCTCTTCAGTAATTCTGTACTCTCATTTTGAATCCATTTATATTTTTGGCCTCCATAACATGCAGTAGGAATAAATTCTACAATTTAATCACCTGCAGTGTGCCAAAGTACTTTGTTTTATTTTAATCTTGCTGCTTGCTAATTCCACAGAGTGCCACCTCATTCCTTTGTACTGAGAAATCACTATTGTTCCATATTCACCTTCTCCTTGCCTACTCATGATTTCATAAAACTCTGTCAAAATCTTCCTCAGGCACCTCTTCCCCAGGCTGAAGAGTTCCAGTCTATTTAACCTTTCCTCAAATGAAAAGTGGTCCGTGCTTTGGGTCACCCTTGTTGGTTGCCTATGAACCTATTCTAATTCTTCTTACTCAGATGGGTAAGCTACAACTGCAAGTAAGAGACTGTCAAACCATGGATTTACATAGAAGTATAATGCTATTTTTAGTAGATTTTCTATTTCTTTCCTACTTCCTAACATCTTATATGTGTCATCAGCTGCTGCCCTGCTGATGCTTGCTGAGAGCTACCTACATGACTGCAAAGCCTCTCGGAGTAAAATGCCTTACAGGAATCCATTGCTAAGCAGGTATGTGCTTCAAAGACTTTCAATCCAAGAGACAGCCGGAGCCAGAAAGACTTTAATCTCAGATGAGCCATTTAGTGACCAACAGCTCTACCAGTTGTCCCGTCTTTCAAGGTCTGGTTGTATTCCATATATTACCTGACAAAAACTTATTGCAAATACACTGCAGAAAACAGGACTCCTTTGACCAAATCTCCTGACAAATACCGAGGATGGTGCCTGCTGTCCCTCCCACCACGCCACCATAAGCCCTTTGCTCCAGCATTCCACCTACAGCGACATTCACAGCAGTCACATTGGGCACAGCATCATTTGCTTAGCTGCAAAAAGGAAGGAAAAACAAAGGGAAACCCCACTAACTTTTCTGCACCTAGCAAATAATTTTTGGACAGAGTGTTTGTACAGTTTCCTAGGACATCCTTTTCAGACTGCTAACCAGTTTTCCTGAATATTTTTTAAAGAAGAGAATGAATGGGGTTTAGTAAACAGTTCCCCTTTCCAATGTTCCTTTAATCATTAATAAGCAGCTCTGAAGGCTCCAGCTGTTCAGCTTGGGCACCTTTCTCAACAGCTCATGCTGGCTGGCTGCACTCTGCTTCAATCAATTCATTACATCACTACCTGGTACTATTTCTTGTGTAAAACATGCCACGAAGCCTCCTATTACCCACCAGTTCTGAAATACTAAATTTCAGAAAAAGCTGAGCAGTCTGGCACAGGACCCAAGCACAAGGACTGCTGAGGGAAAGCACAGGATTGGGGGGAATTAACTTTTCACCATTTCATGTTCTTACAGAATCACAGAATCATTTAGGTTGGAAAAGACCTTTAAGATCATCAAAACTCTCTGTACAAGAGGTAAGTGGTCCCAAAAGATACTGTTCACCCAAAGATCTTAAAAGACTGTTTTGAAGGCATGTTAATTTGACAAGTGGGATTACACAGAAGCCTTTTCAAGAAGAGATTTCATTTTCTCCCTCTACACTTTTGTTGCTATAGAAATGAAGGTTGCACTAGCCCAGTGCAAATTACCTTTTTGCAACTAGATGGGCTTGCCGCTAGAAAACCCCATTTCCTGCAACACACCAAAAGCAGGGACCTCTCCAGATCAGCTGCCGCCATCTTACCAGCAGCTCGAGTTGCACAATACATTTGTCAAAGATTCATTCCCCCTCTCTGTTTCTAAGCATGAAACTCCTTCTGCAGCGGTATTTTCAACACCCTGCCCTGCAAGGCCACCACCCAGGCCTCTTCCGTGCTCCTTGCTGAGCCCTGCCTGTAGTGCTGCTTCTCTCCAGGCTTGCTAATTAGTCACAACTAGGCAGAATGACAGAAAAAGCCGATGCAATTTCCAGCTCGCTGCCTGCTGCTTGCCTCCTAGACAATAACTGGCAGGAGCCGAAATCGGTGAGGGTTCCACCTGCTCAGCACGCTTTAATACCAGTCCTAAACTAACAGCGCTCTGGGGACTGATGAGGCAAGAACAGCCAATAATAAACCGCAGAATTGAAAGTACTAAAGGAAGCTGCCTCAGAGCTACACACAGCTATGAAACAGCTCGAGGAAATCCAGAGCAACTCCTTTTACTTGGTCCTGCCTGGAAGAATGGGAACCAGCTCTTTGCTTGTACATGCCCACTGCCTCCCCGGAGGCATGTATAGCCTTAGGAAAGCAACGTGCAGGGGAGGTGCTCAGGGGATGGGAGATCCCAGTGCTTGATGCAGGCAAAGATGCTGGTATCAACGGGGTAGTACGAGCTACGACCACACTGCCTAGAGGGATGACCCTTGAACAGGATCTGTCAAAGAGAAGGAAACAGCAGCCACCGAACTGTATCTCTGCGTGGTAAACATGGGTACCACTCGCTTGCATGTTGGGGGAAAGGAGAAATAGCAAGTTATTGGTGCAGTCCCAACGATTTCTAGGTGATTTTACCAATCGCTTACATTACTGACTTGCTCACTCAGCCCAACTGAGTAGATGGGAGGCTGAGTGCTGGGCTTTGTCAGCTTGGAGGAGAGATGGTGGACACCTCTTTGCCACCTGCAACTACGTCATGAGAGGCTGTATAGAAGAAAGAAAGAGACTCTTGGAGGCGCACAGGGATGGAATAAGAGGCAACGGACACAAACTGAAACACGAGAAATTATAATGACATATACTGAGAACCTTTTCACCTTGGAAACAAAGACTGGGACATGGGCCCAAGGGGGCTGTGGGACCTCCAACCTTGGAGACATGCAAAGCAACCTGATCTAGTTGGCCCTGCTCTGAGCAACCAGTTGTGCTAGAAACCTCTAGACATCCCTTACGACCTAAATTATTCTGTAATTCTGTGTATTGACATATTTGGCCAGTCACAGCATTTAAAGGCACAGAAATCCCTGCTTAGAGACTTCATGTTTTTCCGCTCTTCTAAGGGGATGACCATCCAGATGGTTTGTGAATACTCACGGTTGTAATCTCTCTCCCTGGTCAACTAATCCCCGTGATTGAATAATAATAAAAAATAAATCCTGAATTGTCTATTGCTTCCAATTCTTTTTCTTCCCAGCTGTGCCGTGTAGAATGTGGGCTCTTAATTTTATAGAGTAAATTTTGAATCACTTTAATCTTTTCCCTTAACATAGTTCATCAGAGAAGTCAATTCCCCTTGTGATTGCCTCTTTCTGATAAGAACAAGCTCAGACTTCTCTTCCTGTTTGCCTCATTCCTATTTCAGAGCAGATTAGGTTTGCTTCTCATCCTCAGGTCTGGGAAAGGCTCTCTTTGCCCTCTGGTGACCTTGGGTACGCCCCAGCACACCTCGACTCCGGAGCAGTCTCGTGCTTTCTTCTTTCTTTAACTACAGTTATGCTTCAAAGCAACACCAGCGAGAGGTGAGGAACCTGCCGCAGAACTGTCCCTCACCCTCCACCAAAGCAAGACGTCATCCCTACCGCCTGTTACTGGCAACGTGCTAGTGAAGTTACAGCTTGGGAGCACTGCTTCCCCAGAGGCTCACTCCACAAAAGAAAATATTTTTATTCAGTATACAGCCTAGTATCTTCTCATGTTCTCATGTATACCCCACCATATATTTGTAGCTTTCTTTTCACCTTATTAAGACAAAAAAGAGTAAATTACATACCCTACGCAAATCTGCAATTCAACCGTGTGGATGCTGTTCCCTGCTTTACTGCACAGGGCATCCATTCAAACCTGCAACTATTTCAAAGGCTTGTCCTGAAACCTAAAGTCACTTGTGTGTAATTTTCTCAAGTACTTTTAAGTTGTTCCTCAAACATTGTCATTATGTTAATCTTCTCCCACGTTTGAGACCTCCAGTGAAGTCAGAGATGATGGAATATGCACTCCTGCAAATCGTGTTAATTGATCTGCTGCAGTGATCTTACAGCACCTTAGTTAGCTCTTAATTTCTGCTCTCAAGGAATCTATTGGCCCAAATGTTTAATATTTTAAAAATAGGAAAAAATCCACTTTGTTTACCCTATTTATTAAGGTGATCCTAAAACCACCATATGAATCCTCATACCACACTCCTGACAGCCACCCCATGTCCACAAGCTGCCTGCTATCGAGTCCAAACTCCACTTCCATCCCGTAACGCTGACAAAACACACACTCGCACCCCTGACGGCACCACTCCCCTATGCTCAGTCCCACGCTGCAAGCCCTGTCACCAACGCCACCTCCATGCTTTAGCAATAGCCACGTTTTGAACTCCAGCAAACAGAGCAGAGAAGCGTCCGCTGAAATGGAGCTTCTGCAACTGCCTGGAGCCCCTGCCGCGGGATGTCTTTTGCTGGTTGGGTGGCTGACGGCTCCAGCAGTGCTGCTCACATCACCCCCCCCGCAGACGGGGGCTGCGGGTGCTGCACAGGCTTTGGCAAGGCCAGCGTGTGGTCTTGAGGGAGGTAGCAAAGGCAGCCACTTGTTCTACCTCACACCAGTTCTCCCTGACGGAACAGTGAGGCTCTTTCACTTTTGCACTCGGAGCAACCTATGAATGGATGACGAGCACATATATATGCTTTAAGAAACTTCCTTCTCATTTTCTGTCACAACACTGTAAGTATTTTGACACAGCAAGAGCGGAAGACACAGCACCCCACTGTTCACCACCACCACTACCTCCACCAAAGCCAACCCCATTTCAGGAGAGAGAGAGAGTAAAAGCACCCAAGTTGCATGTCATCGGGCAAATTAACAGAATAACGATCCATTAAAGGCTATTAAATACAAAGACATTGCCTCTGGCTCAGGAAGACTGAACGGAAAATTGCTGCAGGCAGGAATAATATTTTGGGTTGCTTATTCTGTTCTCATAACTGCACGAAGCACCTGCCATTGGCCACCGTGCAACACACCATACTGGCCTGAAGGACCTGTAGCGTGCTCCCGAGTGGCTGTCCTCATGCTTTTATGTTGCGTGACCACACACCATACTATGGGGATGCAGCTAAAATCCTCCAATCTGTTCCAATTCAACCCACCAACATCTGTCGAAACCCCAAGTTTTCACAGCCAGTGTCAGCACTGTTACTGTGATCCCAGCAGATCCCAGTCATACTTTAGCAGAGCAGTCCAGTTTATCAGTACTTTGCATGCATCGACTGCCTGGGAAAGCCAAGACCAGCTGGACTATGATCTGCAAGAATACATAGAAGGTTGGGTCCAGAAGAGGCTTTACATCCTCCTGACACGTAGTCCTGGAGGACTTCAGGGTGGAAAGATGTGTTCTCCCTCTTGCCCAAGGGTTCAACTAAAGGCACACAAGTACACACGACCTCCTCCCCCTTCCCTGCCAGTTGATTCTGGGGAAATGGGGCCGCTCTGAGCAAAACTGCCACCACCAGAACAATCCATGCACTTTGCTCCCAGCTGTCCTCTTTCCTGAGGGTCCCTGGAGACTAAGTAAAAAGACAGATGGGGCAGTTACTTATTCACCTGTGGGAGATGACTCCATTCCGCCATCCTTCCCAGCACCCTCCTCCTCGACACAGGCTCTTTATACAGACAACTCCCTCTGTGGCATGCGTATGGCAGGGGAGGGGATTTCCCCCAGACTGGAGGGGAAACAGGAACAAGCCAGAGCCAAGATGGGCTCCTCTGCAGCAACACACAGCCCACAGGGCGAGCACCTTTCTCTTAGTATGGTTTTTGTTTTGCTTTACACAGAAAATAAACTGGCCTGAAGGAAAGGGGCTGAACAAAGGGCCTGAGCTGGCAAGGGATTCTGGGAGCATGCATCACGTAATGTGCAATTCTGGAAATAAGTATCCAAACAGTAGGAGTGACATTTGCTTTCTTCCAGTCATCAGGAACCTCTCCTGATCACCATAAGCTTTCAAAGACGATCAAGAGTGGCCTGGCAATGCCACCAGCCAGCTCCCTCAGCACTCACGTATGTGTTTTATCAGGCCCCATGGACTAACCCCATCCCTGCAGGAGTGGGCAGTGTCTCTGTATGTCTCCCAGGTCACTTCTCCCACCCCTTGCACACTTCCTTCTTGTGTCCGAGTTGAGCGAGGAGCTCACTGTGCATCCCCGCAGGCCTCCTGCTGCCCCTGTCTGATTTCCTATTTGTCAGGATGGGCTATTCCTGAGCTTGGAGAAGGTTGTCCTAGAATATCAACTACCGCTCTCGGACACTTCTCTCCAGGATGGCATCCCATGGGATTTTTCTGTGCAGATCTCTGAAGAGGCTAAAGTCTGCTCTCGAGACATTCAGGTCAGATGCCCAGGCTTGCTCCATCATGGACTGCAGATTCCAGAGCCCAGGAATAGGACCAGTGTTGGCCATTTCAGCAGCCATAGAAGACATCAAGGAAAAGGCCATGCTTTGAAATCTGCTCCCTGTAGGGCTGGCAAACCTCCCTCTGGGCTTCAGAAAGCCCACCTCGCCCACAGCTCCCAGCAGCAGCCATACCAGGTCAGGCCAGTGGTCCACCCAACTTCCCAGCAACAGCTGAGAGTCGGAACACAATGAGGAAAGAAGAACAGAGCAAGAACACAGCGCTGCTTCCCCACCACACACTCCTGACCTCCGCTGCTGGATGATAAGTGAGTCCCTGCGTCAGAGCTGGTCTCTTCGTACTCAGAAGCCTGCAAATGATTTTTCTTCCTCAGATTTGTCCCGCTGCTTTCTGAACCCCTGTCAGTTTTTAGTACTCACTGTGTCACTTAGCAAGGAGTCACACAGGTTAGTTGTACGTTAGATGATGAACCACATACTTGTTTCATTCAGTACCTCATGTTCTTGTATGGGAAGACACAGCGATCAACTACCTCTGGTTCACCTTTTCCATATCACTCACTTGTGGACTTCTACCAAACCCCTTCTCCTTCAGCATCATTTTCAAAGCTTGAGAGGTTCAGTCTATTTAGTCTAACCTCTTACGGAAGATGTTTCACAGTTTTTAGCACCTGTTAGTCTTCTTCACCAACTTTTCAAGTATTGCTTTGGTCTGAAAGACCAAAACTGCAGGCAGGTTTCAAGATGTGGTTATAGTACAGATTTATACAAAGATATTCATAATTATGTTTTCTATTTTCTTCTTTTTTGCTTTCCTAACAACTCTAAAAATTCAATTTGTTTTTGCAGGTTTGGCCTGGAATCCCTAAATCTTGTTCCTGAGCAGAAGTCAGTCCAACATCTCCACTGCATATGAAATACTACTACTGCTTTTCTTCCCATATGCGTTACTTTCTGGTTTTCTGTGTTGGTGTTCAGCTGCTGTTTTATCACCCATACCCAGTGTCACCAGTGTCCTTCCCTCACAACTGCTTTAGTTGTATTTTCTGACCTACTCTCTGGTCTGGTTTGTTGAATGTCTCAGTGCTAAAGAAGATGTTTTTACTGTGATGTCACAGTGATGCCAGATCTTTATTCCTAAGCAACTACGAAGAGCTGAAAAATCTTTAATGGGCAAGAGTACCTCACAGTGTTTCTTCTGGTGTGTGTTATCTTGCATGCACCAAAATAAATTTATTTTACTATCACACTGTTTATCAACCCAGCTTGATGCAATCCCATCCACCTACTCTTCTTTTGCTTAAGGAATGCAATTTTGACTCATCTGCAAATTTTGACCTATTTCCTGCCCTTAAGACGAAGAGCAACCAGTGAACCCAGCACAGACCTTCTAGTGGTTCCCTGTAGCATTTGGCCATGGTGGAAACGGACAGTTTTTCCCCTGTTTTTCTTCTTCACTGTTTTCTGAGTCATAGCAGCATTTTCTCTTTCGCCCCATGATCAGTTAAGAATATAAACAGCCCTGAAGAAGTGTGTCACAGGATTTTTGAAAATCAAAACAAGCTACGCACATTATTTTGAGTAAAAAGTGCTCAGACCCACGGAGACAGATTTAGGATAAGCAGCTCAGTAAACCAGAACACATTCACTGCTTTGTGGGTAAGCTTCAAGACTTCAGGATAACTCAGGTTTTATATAATGAATTCTCACAATTTGCTCCTCTCACGTCACAAGCAAAAAAGCCCATCCAATTACTTTAATGACCAATAGTTTTTAAGAGCAATAATGCCTGATGGCAAGCAGAGATTGTGTTCCACAGAGTAACCCTACATTTATCCCTCAAACACAGAACCCCAGTGCCCAAAGCGCATTCCTGAATCCAGCCAGCAGACCCATTCCTACAGCCCAACCTCCTACGAACATGCCCACCAGCCACAGGCACTCAAGACTAAGCACAAACCAGCAATGTCATTCCTGCTTTCACGATCGACTCCCTGTGGAGTTTGACCATCTTTCTAAAGGTCAGTCTCCATGCTGAGGTGAGTACGCTCAACTGCCACGTACCAGAACGGCCCTGCTGAACACCCCCGCAGCCCCAGCAGCACGTTCAGCACTGCTGGCAGGCTGGAGCGACAGCCGTCTTCGTGCCATGCCCTGCACAACAGCATCCTCTTTTCCCCTTCAGAGCAAACCTGTAACTCTGCATCTGCATTCAACGCATGTTCCTCAGCTCCCAGAGCACACCAAAAATTCTCCAGAATGTTTGTTCCCGAACTGCGACATGAGCCAGACTGCCCTGCAGCTTCAGCATTTTATTCACCTAAGCCTTATCTAGGATGTAATTTAGACTACAACTGAATTGACCAAAACAACCAGAAAAGTTTCCTTCCTGTGAAATTAAAACAATGTATACTGCTCTGTCAGGAAAAGGAGATACTTTCTGCATGGAAATGAATCTCCTCATAATCACAAAGCAAAGATGCTGATGCTTACCTGTGAGAGGTGAAATTGTCGTAAGAGCCCACAGTATAATGTCGGAAGAGACGCTTTGTTCTGTCTTCTCTGGTTTCTACGAGAAAAAAGACACATGGCAAAGCTGAGAGTTAAGGGAACACTTCTCCGTTGTCTCTGCTTCCCCTACATGTATACAAACACTTCCATGCAAGTATTTATCAACACACAATAATCTGTGTGCAAACACGTGTCAATGTGATCAGTCCCATGCATACTTGTGTACAGTCCCATAGGCACACAAACAGCTTCTGTGAATGTAAGATCTCTTCACCAAAACTTCTAAACTACATCAAGTCATCAAATTTCACCAAGACTCCAAAGCAGAGCCAAAGAGGAGTATGGACGCTGGTAAGGCAAACGCACACTCCATGTCCCAAGGCAGCAGCCAGATTCCTTCCCCCGTTCTGTTTGGCCACATCAATCTTGCACACCTCAGTGCAGAGGGATGCAGTTCCCACAGAAAAGACGGTAATAGTCCTGGTTAGCCTTCCTTCTCACCCCGTGGTCACTGAGCTCTCCAGGTGCACAGGAGTTATGAGGAAGGAAAGCTGGGAACCCAGAGAGACTTCTGTTACACTCATCTATTAACCACCGGTACCATCCCCAACAGCACTTTGGCCAAAGTCAGGGCAGCACGTATTTCAGGCTACAGTTGTTAGACCCAATCTCCCGTTTAGGGTGTAACAACTCAGGAGGCTACTTGCTGCCTCAGGAGTGTGAAAAAGCCAGAGAACCTGCCAGCCTGATCTGTGAAGCCAACAACAAAAGAGATGCCAGGGCCTCCAGGTTGCTGGATGCTGAAGGAAGGCAGCCTGACTCATGGCTAAGGGGACAGAGAGGCCACTGCAGACATCTGAAACGGTCTGCAGCTAATGGCTTAAGAGGAGACGTGACAGGGAGATGTAAAAGAATTTAAGCCAGACAGACACTCCCAGCTACCATTCTTGTAACGCAGAATGAATTTGCATCACACTACCAAACCCAAATTTATTGCATGACCCATGATCACTGTTGCATACTCACCCTGCAGAAAGCAACTGGGTCCTCGCACTAACCTGACTGAGTACTTTACACTGAACCAACTCCCCCGTGGCTACAGTAGGGTGATGGGACTCCAAACAATCAGGTAACTCCACTTCTCTACTTTGCCACCACTTCCTTTTGAAGCCCTTGGTGCTGCTCACTGCACTACTGGCTACACCACCAGGTGGGCTGTTGGTCAGATTTAAATTCAGCAGGTCTTTAAGCATGCTAACTAGGACAGTCGTACAGAGGGAATGAATAAAGGGGATGAAAAGGAGAGGAAATAAAGAGCAAAGTATAGAAGAGACTCACCTTTTTTCTTCAGTAGGGACACAAACTGTCTGCCCCCAAAGCAGTAACAACGCAAAATAAACATTTATTTTTACCTGTGTTGGAATTCAGAATGGCAACAGCCAGTGGGAAGGGGCTGCAAAAGCAGAGGGGCAGTTTTTACTGTTATTTTACAGCACTGTCAATCCAATGAACTTTGTTTTAAGCTCAGGACAGGATGCCCTTTCAAACCTTTCATCCTGGTCTCACAATCACATGAAAACCATCGCTGCTGGCAGAGGGAAATGCTGCCACAGCAGCTGCCACGCCGGTTTCCTACCCTGGGGACAGATGACAGCCCTGGAGGCAGCAGCAGCAGCCACCACGCTGTCCTGCCTCTCATGCCTCCCCGACAGGCAGTAGCTGCCCTCCACCACCAGACACTGCTTCCAGAGGTGTGGCTGCAGCCTCCCGATCCCAAAGGTGCCTCTGCATGGGGTAGAAGGTACATACTTCAGCACAGATGTCCTGGTCTCAGGGAACCTCACCCTCAGCACGCACCTCCATTTCACACACAAAACACGCTTACTATAAGGTTGAAAGAACAATTAACTTTACCAAAGATTAGAAATAAAATCACCAAATACAGTACTTGTTTAGGCTATTGAAAACACAGCCTTGCTTCCCCCCCTCTCCGCCCCGATTCTTGGGTTTTCTACTCCTCTTGAATGTTTGGGGTTTTTTAGCTTTTTCCTTTCTTTCTCAGAAGCGCTGAAGAACAGCCCTGGCATTCTGGCACTTGTTCCCCCCAGAATAACACCCTATGCGTTATGGTTCTGGCTCCCCTTCCTATGGCAGCAGTCTCCAAAGTGGGGCACACAAAACAATTCACTGGGGTGCAGAAAGAAAACATTTTTTGTACCATTAATAAAATTTTTAAAAGTTTTTAAAACACTGTTTATTCCATCTTTATCTCACTATTTTTTAGTTTCTATTTGTGCATGTGCTTTACAGTGCTCATAGTACATCAGCAGAGTAGTACAGGTATATAATTCATAAGTAAATATATGCGTACGCGTGGTATGTGCTCAAAAATTTTCTTTTACCGAGGGGCACGTGATCAAAACGGTGAGACCCCAGTGCATGGGACATGCAGCATCACAGAGATTAAGGCAGGTGCTCTGGCAATCCCCCCCAAAATAAGCAAGTGCACAGCAACCCCCCCAGCAAGCCCACGCAGGCAGCGAGGACAAGGACGCCTCATACTAGGTGAGGTGCAGCCCAGCCCTCCCAGTGCTGCGGCTCAGGAGCGTTTAGGGGACACTGCCGCGCAGGGAGCAGCCCCTTGCGATCCAATGGGCTATTCCAGCCTCGCTGCTGTGCATCGCCTAATGTGTTTACCTAATCCGGAGGGAGATTTCTTGGCGCCTGATGGTGCAAGGGGGGCTGATGGCTCCCCGTGAATCTTCCGATTAGGTGGTCGTCCACCGAGTCCTGTCCCTGCTGTCCTGGGAAAAACTGTCTCAAAGAACCAAGGAATTAATCTTACTGGCAAAAAGACACGCTACACCGAGAAACACAAATGTTAAGGACTGATCAGCACAGCAGCACACCACCAAGAGTTAAAGGCGATAACCCTTTTGCCTGGATCATCTGAGGCAGCTTCTCACCTTGCTCACCGTCCTCCGTGGAGGCAGAGGGTCGTCAGCTCCGAGTCAGGCAGCGATACCGGACTCTACCCCCAGCAGTACCACCAAAGCACACCGTGGCCATAAGGAAAACGAGGCACCATGTGTTTTCAAGGGGGGCTGACGCTGTCGGGGCAGCACCTGCACCGCACACCAGCTCCTTCCCCGCTGCTGCAGCAGCGCCCAGACCACAGCAGCAGAGAGCAACCTCCCGCTCCAGTATTGCCTGCACGCCATGCACACAGCTAGGCAGCGGGGATCCTGCAACGGTTCCCACTGGGGAACGAGGCAAGACAGCAGAGGCCTAAAAAATACCTAAAACATCAGGACAAGTCTTGTTTGTTGTGCCCGTGAACAAGCTGGCACCCACAACTCTTTCCAACCTGATACGGATGTATGAAAAATGGGAGGGGGGAGATGGGAGAGGGAAGGAAGGAGGGCTCCCGTGGAGGCGCTGGCATGGCACAGCCCCAGCAGGTCACGACAACGATGGTGAGCACGTCCACCCTCTCCGCCTCACGGCACGTGAAGACATTCTTCAGTGAGAGACACCCGCAGTCCCCCCAGACCCCTGGGAGGGAGGGAGCACGGTGCTGCTGCAGCACAGCAAACCCTGTTCAGGCAGGCAGCCTCTCCTCCCACCCCTTGCTCCTGCCTTTAGGAAGTCCTGCTCCCCCCAGCCCCACGCGCCTGTGCTTCAGTCCCTTCTCGTCCCTCTTCTCCACTCTACTCTGCCTCCTCCTCCTCCTCTCCTGCCTCCCTCCACGCATGCCCAGACACTTGTACCTCATCTGCAAACACCTCTATTGATCTCATTCCAGATAAAAGAATGGTGATTTGGTGGCGGGAGCTGGATTTATGGGCTGTCCGCAGCCCAAAGGCTCGTTCTCTTCCTGACTCCTAAATATAGCTGCTGCCGAGCGCGTGCTTAATGGAGCCGTCACAGAGGCACCAGGGACTGAGGCTGATGGATGGAGAGGAGCGAATCACTTGCAGCTAGGTGTGGAGAGGGAGGCTCTATATTTAGAGAAGAGAGAGCAAGAGGACACCAGGGCAGCCCGGTGGGACGGGCTGTGCCCACAGGGTGGCGGGGGCTCATCCAGACACACACAGCAGCACAGGCAGCCCAGAAGGACAGGCACAAGCAGGGAAACAGGAACAGGGAATACAGAATGCTGGAAAACTACGGCCTGGAAGCCAGGAGGAGCTTGTGGATGGGTGCAGGCTGTACCCAAGCTGCTCTGTAGACCGCTTGTAAAGCGCTTTTGTGAAGTTTTTAACAGGCAATTCTGTCTAGGTAAGTCTGCCTAATACATTAGATAAAAATACGGGAATATTAACATCCCATGGCTGGCCAAGAGCAGTCTAGATGTGCCAGTGAAAAGGTTCTGGGCAAGAAGCAGGTCTCACGCACACTAACTGGACAGAAAGCCCTGCTGGGCCAGAGCAGATGATGAGAAGCTTGGGTGCCATTCCCATGCATCCTCCAGCACCTGGATTGTCCCCATCTTCTCTTAGGCACCAGTATCGGGTTGCAAATAGAAAAAAATAACTCTTTTGGAACGTGAAATTATGCCTTTTTGTCTCTACAGAATGTTGGAATTGTATTTCCAAATACTATTTAGAATTTATTTTAATCTTATTAAATGCAAGATTTATGCAGTTCTAGTTATTGGCAGCAATTTCATGATCTATTTTTGCCCGACTGCTCCTGCATCACAACAAGCACCTTAACAGCAGGCATTCTCAGAGGTGAAGAGGCAGAAGTACCCCACGCCGGCCAAACAAAGGACTGGACCTTGCAGCCAACACGCCCCAACAAGCACCTTCCCCAGTGTCACCAGCTGCATACCCTTTGGGCCAGCACAGCGGCTGCCTGCACCGCAGCACTGGGTGAAGAATGACAAGTCATTTTTTGGAAACCGATCTCTTTAATCATTTGATGCAGCAGCAGGGACGTTACGGTAACCATCCAAGAGCCACCTGAGAGGTCAAGGTGACAGAAAACCATAGAGCCATTAGGCAGATCAGGAACTGAGGGAGGGAGATACCAGTTAGACTCTGTGCTAGTCAAGAAAGAGGGTTTAAAATAGATTCTAAGCTGAAATGCCAACTAAAAGCAGTAACACGCAAGTCAGAGGAGATGGGGTCTCGGGAATGGAGAAGGCTAGGGTCCCTATTTGTGCCTTCTCAAGTACATGGACACTTCTCGTGCCAGCACACCCACGGAAGAGGCTCGCAGACGCCCTGTCTCAGTACGGGAGTACTGATTCATTGCTTTTTGAACCGTCTCGTCACCCTGGAAGAGACACCCTATTCAGCTGATGCTCTCGGTGAAGACAAGTGGTGGGTGGCCTCACCCTCTCGCAGGGGCTGGACCATGAGCCTGGTGACGCTGTTCTCAGTGCCAAGGGAGAGCTGTGCTGCTCTGCGGGTACAGCCAGCACCAGGCCCACCGGCAGAACCCTCCAAAGCTGGGAGGGGGTTCGGTGGGAGAGCTGTGGTGCCGCAGCACACCCGGGAAGCCGTGTCTCAGCCCCGGAGCAAGCGAAGCGCTGCAGCCCCCCCGCTCCCTGCTGCCCTCCCCAGCACGGGCAGCCGGAGCACTGTTGCCCATTGCGGATTTCACCCACGCGTCCCAAACCATGCTCTCCAGCACCTGACTCGGAGTGGGCTGATGAGCAGATGCCATGACAATTAAAGCCTCTTCCAGGCTCTGTGCCAGGCAGCCAATCTGGCTGGGGCAGCCTCAGAGTGCCGGCGATGAAGAGAAAGGGAATTATTTCGGAAGAAGAAATGCTGAACTATGCTGAGGGGTGGAAGGACATGCAGTGCCTGAGACCAGAGAGGAGCATGATGCTCCTCCACACAGAGAAGGAGCCAGAGCAGGCGAGACGCTGGAGGCATCACCAATGCTGCCGGCTGCGGCGACCGCTGCCCAGTGCTCCCGTGGCAGCAGCGGGTCCTGCTCCGGCGGGGGCTCTGCCTGCCGCAGCCTTGAGCCTCGTTTCAAGTGCAAGAAAGCATGGAAACCCTTGAAGTATGACTCTTCCCCTTCTCACAGGGCTGCCAGGAGAACGCACCAATTCATGTCCCTGCGGCACCCTGGATCTGCTGACTGAAAACAGAGAAAAGCCCAAGAATGTATTTGCTTAGTGATTTGTGGTATTACTGTGTTTTACGCAGAACGCTTAACTAATTTATGCTTTCCTCACGACTGATCTTTATCCTATAAAGTTCAAATACAACTTTTCTCTGAGAATGAATAATTTTAGAAACTTTGCTGTATCATTCTTAGTTTCATACAACAATTTACATACAAAATGTGAAACATTTGGTGAAACCTTGGCCTGTGTTACACAAACGCACAGAGGACATAATTGTATTAGTCTCTCTTGCCCTTAATTTATGAGTTATACTTGCAATACAATTATGCTTGTTAGAGTTTTTAGTTTATCTGTAACTGAAAAAATGCAAATAAAATGCAAGTCTGTTCTCAACTAACTATGAGTCAGAGAGCAGCATCTGTGCATTACCTCTCACGCGACTTAATGGCCAGGCTGTCAGCCTGCGAGGAGCGGGGAGATCAGTTGAAGCCACAACGCCCAACCAACAAACATAATAGAGGAGGGCCCAAGGAGGTTATGTTCTAGAGAAGATCTCCACAGCTATTCCATGTGGATTTATCCACACATGTTTCCATAAGTGCCATCCAGGCAGCTGTAGTTGTTTCTGACTGAGCCCAAAGCCCTCGCTGGGCGTGTGAGGGTACTCTGTCCAACTCTGCCTTCCTCCAGCGCGGGGCCGAGGTGCTCGGGGTAGGCAGTCCTCGTCCACGGCCTCCTCAGAGGCCACGACATGTTGGGGGAGGCACCAGTTGCAGCTCCCCAAGCAAACTGCTCGCTCTGGAGACACTGCCGCCATGAACTCATCAGCAGGCCGTGTCCCTCGGGAGAGGGCCGCGACTCCTCCGCAGTGCCAGGAGAGGGGCGATGACAACACAATCCCGGTACGGATTTTCTTCTTCTGGTTTGTTTGTGGGGTTTTTTTAGATATAAAACAAGTCTATGAGGATCAGGAACTCCCACAAGCTGCTAGTTACCTCCAGAGAAGATCATTTGTTCCAATGGCTTCCACAGCCAAATCCCAGGGTAAATCCTGCCGGTCCTGCGCCAACACCTCTGTGCTAGGAGAGATGGGGACCCGAACGATGCCGTCTCCTTGCTGTCCAGAAGGCCAGCGGCAGGAGGCCTCAGAGCCATAACCCAGCGCGTGTCGGTTTGGGTTCCTGACCCCGCACAGCAAATGGGGGACTCGGAAGCGCAAGGACCCTACCTGAGCGTGAAGACCCACGCAAACACCTTCGGTACTGACAGCCCGCGTTACGTTGCCGCACATCCATCTGCCGCCTGGCACACGTCACCTCCCTCCAGACCCCGCTCCCCCCCAGGGACAGGAGCCATCTGCACGGCCCTTGAAGCACCAGGAGCCACCTCCCTGTTACGAGGACCACGGCTCTGTTCATACCACAGGGGAACAAATTCCTCGGTACAGCCCGGGACAGGCGTTTTCGCTCCGAACACCTGCACAACTTACTGCCCCGCCATTACAGGGACAGTGGTGTTGCGAGCAATGGAAACTGGGAAAAGCTGCTCAGGGGCGGCAAGCGGGCAGGCACAGCACATTTGGTATGCTCCTTCTCCGTGGTTCGCGATGCACGTGAAATATGAAGAAATTTTCAGTGGAGAGCTTCCCATTGAGGGCTACACTCCCACCGATGCGTGGTCTGAAACCAGGGCAACTACACCAGTAACACAGCTGCAGCGTCTCTACGGGACTGCGCAGGTGCCACCGGGCAGCATCTTGTTTACATATTCACGTGTTTTTCCTACCTTCCCAGATCTCTAGGGTTCAGAAAACGGCACGGCAGTGCTTGACACCGCTTCACCCTTTTACCATCTTGGCCTTCAACACTCTGCACACCAGGTTGACGTGGCCCAAGGGTTGCACAGGCCCTGAAGTTCCGCATAGAACAGCACCGAGACAGAGAGGGGCTTCCTTCTCCTGTGTCTGAACGACAAGAAGCTAGAATAAAAGCATCCTCGCTGAGACCAGTGAAACCTGCACCAGGTGAAGCAGAGGAGAGAGGTGTTCATCCATTACAGCACTGAAGAGCCACCTGCCATGAAACCACGAAGGCCCTGCTGGCCATTGGGCTTTGCCTAGTGCCGAGGAGGAGACAGCTTCAGGAGGACATAATGGCTTTCTCCCCGGCCACGAGGAAGACATGAGGAAGTTCTTGAGAAGACAGAGCAAAGCTCTTCACTGAGGTGTATGGCAGGAGCTACCCTCCAGAGGATGCAACATTTCCCTTTTATATCACTGAATCTACACCGGAACGCTTTATGCCAAATGCACAACCATCTCCGCACCTGCCAAATGCATCACTCTTATGGGACAAAAGCACTTCAGTCATATTTATGCTTCTCATCCTTGCCCTCTGCAGACAGAACCAATGTCCCCATGTCTTCCAGGGAAAGATGCCTGCAGAAACCTTTCCCGCAGACGACCCAGCTCACTGAAGCACACCCGCTGCTGACTCACGCCGACGGGCTGAATCCTTTGTCCCTGTGCACATGGACAGAACCACAACCCTCCTATCAATCTGTCCCCAGCATGAAGATGGTACCACAGAGAGGAACAGTCACACCAAAAATCAGGTGTTTCTAGCAGAGTAAGGGCTCCAGAGTCAAAAGGATCACACTGAAGATAGGACTGTGGCCAGACCTACAGACATTTTAGTGCCCAGAACCCTCAGGGCAGCCTGCACTGAAGTTCTGGCTATGAGCTGGATCTTAATCAAAGTCCTTTCTGGAGTTCAGAGTACGTGGATACAGACACAGCTAAAGCTATCTGAGGGGGGTATACCTTATAAATGAAGTGTGTCTGGTATTCTGGCAAACCGAAAAAATAGGAGTGCCTCTGGAATATGCTCTTTTGCCCACAGCATCTACTTTTCTTGGGTCCTGACCTAAAGGCTTAGCTTAACTAGACCTTCAAGTAGTAGTCAGGACCATCAAAGTAAGGTACATAATGGGAATTCAAGCTCTTTCTCAGATTCTGGTACTAGGTCTATTTTTAGAGGCGCAGGGTTTAGCACGGGTAGGGAAGTGCCAGATGGCCACAGCAGGCTCTGTTATGACCTCACTGATGGACAGGGTCACTTTAACAGAAGCTATATGGTGACAGACATCCAAGAGCACATATGTTCACACTGCTCAGTGTGCAGAGATGCAAGAAATCTGACATCCTGCTGAAGAGGCCCTGAAATGATATTCAGCAGTCCCCACAGAGAGTGGAGAGCAGTCTTCCCATGAAGGAATCACGCCTCTGTGACAAGCTGCTCTTTGAAGAGTGCCGTCCCAACACCCAGCCAAGAGAGGGGATCACAAAGAACAGAGGGCAACCTGGCAAGTGAGATTTGTCCGCCTGCAAAAGCTCATTGCCAAGCAAGGAAACCCACTGACAGCATGACCAACCTGGAACTTGGTGCCAGCTATGGAGAAGGGAGATACTGGAGATAGGGGCATGCACTGGGCACCTCAGTAGGACGGTGACACTGCAAGTAGCGCAGGAATTACAACCACAGCAAGTCTGGGGAGGATCATTTGTGTTTCTCTCTGCTGATCCTCACATATTACACTCCTGCTGCAGAAGGAGAACTGGGATTGGCACCGAAGACTGGGATGCTCTCATTCTGCACAGTGACTTAAGAGACTTCCCAGATGGGAAGGGTCTGGAGGAAGATCTTTCAAGAGGATGGTTTCAGGGAAGCTTTGCACACTGGCAAACAGCAGCAGTCAGTGCAGATGCTCTGAACAAAGAATGTGCTAGAACAGGCTTCATATTTTTCCCTCAGCAGCGGGAGTATCAGAATCATTACACCACTGAACTTAAGGAACACAACCTCCATGGATTTGCCTAACCTCCTTTGGAGCCTTTAATCTGCACTAACTGCGGCAATGAGATCCACAACTGCGTGCTGTGTGGAGATAGCTCATTTTGTGGCATTAACCTTGCTGCCTAATTTCATTGACTGTCCCTTAATTCTCATGTTTAGACAAACAATGAATCACTCAACTTCTCCATATTTTCTCAGACTCCCATTGTATTCTCCTGACATTCTCCTCACATGTGTCTCTCTCTTTAATTCTTTCTCTCCTCATCTGGAAAGTCTTGTGGCCCACCACTGGCAATATCCATCTGCTGTAAAACTTGCCTGCTTATTTATATCCTTTGCTTTTTATCTTTCAACAAGTTTGGTTTTTTTTTTTTTTTTAAAGCAGACTTTGAGAAAGCCTACTTAACAGCTTTTTGACAGCCCTCGTACACTACATCAATCCTTGTCCCAGTGCTTGTTAACTACTTCAAAGACTTGTAGGACATCTAGTGGGCTTCTCCCTAAAAAGGTTTTACAATAAGGAAGAGTCAATGAAATATTGCTTTATTCTAGTTTTCACTAATTTGCAAGATGAAAAAAAAAAAAAAATCAGACTTACTGGTCTCTATAACCTGGCAGTGGTGTTTGTCTATTACAATAATGAAAAATAATGCAGTTAAGGCTAAACTCTTTAAGCAAGACTTCTTTTTTTCCCCTCATACAGAGAAAAGATGATGCATACTGACTACGTGATTTTTATTCTAGTGGTAACTACAAGAGATGCTGAACAACAACTATGAGAGATGAGTACCTTAAAATTAGCAATTCTAGGTAAGAGTTCTTAGCCAGAATCTTTTAAGGATCTCACTGATGATGTCTCTTCAAGAACATTTTCAGTAAGCCCTGGAACACAGAGCAAGTAACTGAGGAGCAGAAGAAAGCTGAGTCAGTGGCAAGTGTTTCAAGGACAAGTGGGGACGACTCTTGTAGTTATGGCATGAAAGACTGACAGTGATCTTGAGGTAGATGTTAAACCCACTAAGAACCTGGTTATTTGATTTGGTTGCTAATTTTGGTATTACTGAAATGGGTCACCTGGAACGTAACAGCAATGCTGTATGGTGTTTTACCTTTGGAGCAGGTATCACAAACCGATTACAAAGTTACAGAGGAGACCTAGGTTGCCTAAGGGAAACCTAACCTTAACCAGTGCTCCACGCTTTACAGCGAGATACCCGGCCCCAGCAGGACCACCCACACTACCCGGGTTCCCCACACGCTTAATGGTAAGACGAACACTACCGATGGCCTCCGGACTTGGACCCCTCGAATCTGAACTTGAGCTGCCTGAACCGAGAAGCTTCCTGGAGCAAACTTCAAGGGCGTTTTCACACACACATACCTTGGGATTCAGACTGTCCAGCCAGCTCTGAGGACGGGCACCTAATTAAGAGGCCTCTGCCATTCACCAGCTGCCCAGCAGCCTGAAGCTGGACAAACACTTGTTGCAAGCTCCAGACGATAAGAATCAAAAAAGTTAACTGAGAAAAGCAGAGAACTAGATATAGAAAGGATTTGTATCCATTTCTTTTAAAGCCTGTTGAGCTACGGAAACAATGGGAAGTGCGTAGTACGAAACAGCGCCAGAAGATATTAGCAACTAATGACACAGTTGCTTAAAAAAAGTCAGAAATTCTAACTCACTGTCTGAGCTAGTATCAAAGACAATGCCAGGAATGAATACAACACAAATCAGCCTGAAACAAAAATGATCAGAAGACACTAACTACAGCAACTTACATAGTGTCAAAGGACCAGCAGAAACTTTACAGAGCTGGAAACAACCAGCCTGTGGTCAAGCGTTCAGATCACAATAAAAAGGACTGACTTCTGTCAAGAATTCTGGAATAATGTACAGGTAAGCTTGAGTCCACCATGTGCAGAGTAGTGCTTTGCTGAAACAAAAGTGATGCAGAATTCAAAATTATTCCACTGACAGCCTACAGCCAGCACCTCCTCTCCTCCCAGGCTACCAGAAGCAGCAGTGCACATCTTTGTTCCAGGGAGCCTCTTGTTCTTTATGCTCTGTAATGTCCATAAAACTATTCTGCTGAGTCCAAATTCCTTCTGCAGGAGGGCAAATAGCCATGATGTGTTGGTTTTTTTTTAAATTAAGTAATGCTACAGACTTTTTTTTCTTTTACAGACATAAACAAATCAGCCCAGAAGAAACCACTTTAAGAAACTGCTTTTTTTTGTGTTTCAAATTCCCTTGCTTTCTGAACAGTTCAAATGTCAGCCTGAGTGCTTTAAGACAACAACATCCTTACTCCTCGGAGACATAGTGCAAGTGAGATAAACAGGCTAAGAGTGCCAAGGCATTGATAAGAGGTTCATAGGTAACTGGCAGGGGAAATCACGGTACTTTGTACTGTTCCTTGATACACCCTGCTTGACCTCAGTACTCTTACACCCATCCCTTTAAGGAACACAGGTGTTCAGTTCATGCCCAGAACATTTGTAGAACCTAAACCTGATCACTAAACTACTCATGATGCATCTATAGCTTTGTTGTTAAGTGGTCAAAACAGTATGAAGTGTTCAGTTATGGGAAATGTTAAGGAAAAGTGAACGTGGAAACACTCTAGTATCAAAACTTCTAAGTTCTCACTCTGAGAAGGGGAAAAATCAGAAAATCTAATAGACATTAGCTTTAAAACCTAAGCAGCACCTTGGGTTATTCATAACACTGACCTTTATTCTTGACCGCAAGAGGAAGCTGCCAGCAGACCAGCAGATTAATTAAGATGGGAGGGAAGTTCAGAGAAACAAAGGGGATCAAGGTTAAAGGCAGCGCAGCCAGAGAGGAAGCCTAACGTAAGCAGTAATATAATGGGAGGCAGAATCAGGCTTGGAAGGAAGTCAGAAAAGTGAAAAGAGAAATCAAAAGGATTTTTAAAACGCTGGTATAGCAGTAGCCAGTGGACTCGTTCCCACCTCGTGCATGACAACTGATGCACATTGGATGGAAAAGCAGCTCTGCTTGGAAGGCTGGATGGTACACCAGGCCCGGGGGAGATGAGAGGTTATCTGAGCTCTTGGAAGATGGATTTAATTTGCATGCTTTTCCAGCAGCAGCTGGCTGGCCGTGTCAATCAATGCTCCAAAATCTACAGCTCTATTGTTATCAGGTCTTCAGCCATTTCTGCCCACGCTCCCGTGTATTCATGTGCTGCATGCGTAACACCAGCTGGGACACCAGTCAGCTGCAGAAAGCTCAACACACGTTTCCTGTTCTGTCAGGGAATTGTCACCTTATGAGCAGCCAGATGGGAAGAGTCATCTCTCTCCAGCCAAGAGACCATGGTAAAAGCAGACACATTTCATTTTAAGCTGGAGATCTACTCTTGCCACCACTCTTCATGTGGAAGTAAACAGCTGTAAGGATAGCACAGGAGATTGTGTCAAAGGCTTTGATAAAAGCCAAGGTGTACAACAACCACCAGTCTCTCCTTGTGCTCAGAGCCAGACACCCCGATGCTGAAGGCCATCAGGCATGCCAGGCACAATCTGTCCACGGTAAATCCATGCTGGTCATTCCATGCTTTTGCTCCTCTGCTTCCCTCGCTCCTCCTGTCCCAAGCTCGGAGCTTTCTTCAGGTTGCCGGTCTACCTGGGTGAAGTCTGAGTACTGAGAGCACGCTGTCTGGGTCACCCACGATGATGTGGTAGCCAGCAGGCCAAGAAGGGTTCCAGCTCAGTTCACGCTGAAGTCTCTTCCCAGGTTCGTTAAGTGTACGGACTAAAGGGGGGACTGAACTCAAAGTCAGAAGGTGAAACGCAGGGAGTCACAGCAGGGCAGTTTGCAGCACTTGCGCTGCTCCCCCGCTGCGTCTGGTGTGCGAGCTGTCACCCAGTGTCCTCCGAGAAAGTCACCTCCGAGCTTGTCACCAAGCGCAGGCGCTCACCATGCAGCGCCGAGGTGCAGATCCACTCCCAGCGCAGCTGCAGTGGAGCGTTTGCATGTCCACCTTCTCACCGATCGTTCTGCAACGCCACATCGAAGAGCTGGAAAAGTGAAAGAGGGACCTTCCTTCCCACAGGGGCTCTCGGGATGGTGCTCCAGCTCCTGAGGCTGGGCTTGTGCCGCTTCGACTCGCCAAACTGCTGCGCCAAGGGAAATGCCTCCTTAGGAACTCCTTCCCCCCACGCAGGGACTCTCAAAGAGCCCGCTCAGAAAGGCCGCGGTGTTCAGACTTGGTGCTCGCTGCTCAGGCAGGGCTTCTCCTTTCCAGCCCTGGGAAGTTTAGCTGACTGCATTTTTTCCTCTCCTGCTGTCCGTACTTGCGTTTCTATTGTGGTCTTTCTTGAAAAAGCAAGGTATTTGTCAAAAGCAATGATTGCTAAGTTACATCAAGGTACATGGGAGCACCCATGTGAACACCCACAACCAGCAAGACCCAACCCATCCAAATGGCCACAGGAGACATCAACAGCATCTCGGCTGCAGGACTACAACTCCATGCCATCGCTCTACACACCATCCAGTCTCCCTGTCGATGAGGCTGTATCTCCCACTAGTTCAATACCACCCCAGTCTCACTTTAGGATGGAGTTCTCCAGAGGAGGATCACCATCGGTCAAGGCAGACTCCATAACATACCAAGAAAACAAAACAAGAAGGTGGAATAGATAACTCGTCCCTTCACATGCAGGACACACAGAGGTAGTTATAAAATGGGTACCACGACAAAACAAGCCGACCTCCTCAAAGGCTGGTGCAGACCTCCAAGAGGGAGACGATCAATTCGCTGCAGGAAACGAGAGAGCTGTATTTCACTAAGGTACCAAAATCATCCACAATCCTTCTCTGCAACCCACGCATCTACATCACCTGAGGCTGGCATCAGAGATGAGTGAAGAACAACAGTGCCCTCTACCAAAAGAAACAGCCAACAACTTCTGCAACCTCCCGTCCTGAGCCCCAGCAGCCAGGACAGAAACAGCCCTGCTCTCCAAAGGAAACTGGGCTCAGGCTGGGCTCTGGACGATGTGGTCTGGGTTCAGACCACTGGGGCCGAGCATGCACACCAACACTTCATCCTCCCCAGCGGTGATGTGTTCTGGTGCCTCTGATGTACCAGGCTGGAAAATACTTCTGACTCTTACACAACACGGGATGATTCAGAAACAGTGATGCTAGTCATTTTTTTTAAATCCTGTTGTTATACCATCTGCTCCTCCAATATCTACGCTGGCCACTAGGAGAGACAGTGAGGGGACAGGCCCAGCCCAGCCAACAAGATGCTCTCACTATTAGACTTGTAAATAATTTGAAGTACCCAACAACTGTTATTCCAATTTCAAAACTTTTCTTACACAAGAAACTAAATTCTTGATCAAAAGGTGGTTCAAGCTCCTAATTCTTTCTTCAGAAAGCCTTTCCACAATGGGAAGAAGCAGTAACACTTCCACCACCTCCACTGCTACCTGCAGGTACCAAGGAAGTAACTAAATACATGCCCGTCATATGAGGGGGGGTGTATTCCACCCCTAAAATTATTTTCCTTTTCTCAGAAAAAGATGAAATGTCAGAGACTAAGTCCACTAGGAACTCAGTTAACATGGTTTCATGTATTAGTAATTTAAATGCTATGACAATGGAAAACTGGACGTCTTGCCACAAATAAATGGGCAGACAAGGAGCAGTAAGGAGAGATCTCTGCCATGCAAAACAAACAGTCCCCTGGACACCACTGACTCCCACATCCTTCCAGAGGAATCAAAGCAAGATAAAAAGGAAAAAATCCATTAAAGAAGATACTCGTGCCACAGTTATTGCACACCCAGGATTAGCCATAGCTCTTAGTCGGTCCCAGCCTCCCACAACACGCTCTCCAGTCCCAACCACAGCCGGCATCGGCGCCTTCCCAGTCTGCAGGGCTGCGCCCCTTTGTCTCCCAGTGCCGAAGTCCTGCCCATCCTTCGAGAAGCCCTGTCCCGGAGAGCAGGCCTGTCTGCAGCGTGCCCAGCTCCTGGATCTGTAAGTGTCTGAACTGGGACATTGCCACAGCATCCCAGGTCTCTGCTGCTTCAGAGGGAGGAGAGCGCTGTACGTCCCTGACCGGTGGGGAAGCAGCTGCAGGAAAACCCAGACCCCATGTCTGCAAGTGCTCTTCAGCCCACCAGTTCAGATGCAGCCTAATTAAGTTTGCAAAGAGCTTCCCTACTTTTCTCTCCGCTAAGGCAGACTTGTATGTGGAAGCAGATAAACAGCACAGAATGTTTCCTAGAGGAGACGGTACAGCATCTCTCCAAACAAACACTACTTGCAAGAGGCAAATAGTAGCAAGGTGATACCCAACAGTCTTGGATTTCTACCAAGGCCGGGTTCCAGGCTTGCAGTGCACGGGGGAGCTTATGCTCCGTTCTCACACCTTCTCTCAGTCCACAGACGAGTTACTGTGACAACAGGCTGCTTGCACATATGCATCCAAGCATTTAGCACATTCTGCTTCACACACCCAAACTTGTCCTTTAATTTCTGGGTGTCACTTCCTGAGAGATCAGCATGCTCTGTACAGCAGGTGAGGTCTGTTCCACCACTGAAATCAGGTGGGAGAGACAGTCAGGGTCTGCCACAAAAGGTAATTCTGAAAAACGCAAGGGAGCGAGTGTCAGGGGAGAGAGACATGATAGCTCAGGGTGAAATGAGCCCAAATTGGACACTGACACTACCACAGGACTGCCACATTTCAAGGTATAATACATAAATGCACGTTTTACAGTGCCTACAACCTATGCCAAACAGCTATTTTGTCTTAACTACAGTTACCAAATGTTCCTCTGCAATTTTAACCAAAGCTGCAGGTCTTTCTCCCAACATTTCCCTGGATCACAGACTCAGGACTACTCTGTAACTAACTCAAAGCAAGAACGAGTAGTGTTCAAAGCAGAGGCACAGGCATCCCAGTGCCAACTTGAGCAGAAAGTTGTCCAACAATTGCCAAACTAGGTCCCCCAAAATTAATACTCATATCTAATTTAATATTTTGCAAATACTCCCTAAGGATATTACTGAGATTTGTGTGTGCAAGCTTAGCATGTACAGAGTCCCAGCCCTACAAGCTGCTACTCAATGCCCATCCAAGAAGGGATCCCACCGTTGAGGCTTCGGTTCCTCACCAAGCACACGGAGGCTGCCCACACTTTGAATTTCTCTTATGAGAGCAGCACAGCTCCCAACAGCAAGCATGTGCACACAAGGAGAACAAGACCGATGTGAATCCAGTTTCCTGCAGACAGCGATCAGAATGACAATCAATTCCAGATCAGATGTTAACAGCTCCTTGTGCCGTAGCACTAACACCTCCCACATGCTGGAAATGCCTTGTACAAGACATCCCAGGCTCACATCTGCCTTGTTCACAGACACATGACGCTACAGTCATCTCCTGAACCACTAATATGCCTCCTCTTGTTGTTTCAAGAAGTAAAATGTTAGCGTGTTACCACTGAAAAGATTTTCTGTTAAGTGCAAGATCCTGTATTTTTTCCTACGGAATTTCATTCTATTTCTGTTATGCCAACTCATCCAGCTCTGAAAGTGAAATGTTCTCACCTCATAAGACGTCACAAGGAACATTAGCAGCACATTTCAGTTTACTTTTGGCCATAGCTACTAGTGAAAGCATTTAATAGGTGAAATTGTTAATCAGCTAGTGACAGATGACGAATTTCCAGTGCTCCCCCACATTTCCTCCAACTTTACTAATAATTTCCCACATGACACTGTCCTTGAAATCCAAGCAAACTGGAACAAAGGCATTTCCTTAGCCAACACAGTCAATCAATCTCCTTTAGCCCAAAAATGTTCCTGGATAAACACCGTTCTGTCCTACCCCTTTTCCCATCTTCCTCCATCTCTTGCTTCCTCCAAAATCTGTTTTAAAGACTTTTATACCTGTGAACTCAGAGCACCTTAACCAGGCTTGCCCAGAGCGCTCCCACACACAAGGTTCACTGTTACCTCACTGAAATCTTTGCTAATGTACCAGTAATTTTCCCTATTATTTTTTCAGAAGGCTGGTGTTTGTTAGGGGCTACAAGGGCAGGGCTGCCCCCAAAGGGAGGTGGGGCAGGAACCCAGGAGACCCCACAGCCGGCAGGGCAGGGGCCTTGCTGGCCATGACTCGAGCAAGGCCAGCAGGACAGACCCAGAGATGGCGGCCAGGTCCAACCAGGAGTCCAGCTCATAAGGCTCTGCACAGCAATGGGGCAGCTCTCAAGACAAGCCACGAAGCCAACGTGGAGGTCGGGCTTAGGGCCAGGTCTAATGATCACTGGGCATGAGGCAGGTCTGAGAGGTCACGCTGAGAAACCAGTCCATGGGTCAGGATTTGGATCAAGAGGGCCCGTGGCCAGCCATGGGCATGACTATGACTAGAGACAGGGACTCCTCCAACATAGTTCAGGCAGGGACTAAAATCACAGCTTAGATAGAGCTCCTGGGACCAGTGGTGTGGGAGGAGACCCCAGGTGAAGCTGGTCAGGGACATTAAGACATATTAGTGTCCTCAGGGCCCTGATACTGTTCTCCCCAGCCGGCAGTATCAGTCCTGCCACAGCCTATCCATCCAACATCGTGCCTGTTTTGACAGGGAACTGTTCTGGTAGATTTGGACCTTTATCTAATTAGCTTTGATCTTATCTCATTCCTATTGCTTAATAGCTCTATATCCTCTTTCCTTACTCTTTTATTTGTACAGCTGAATAATCTACTATTACTCCTCTTAACATTCTCAAGGTCTAGCTCAGCCAAGTTTTTGGCAAGTTGATCTTACATTTATGATTTCGGATCCCCCGATACAGATTTTTTTTTTGCAGATGAATCCTAGTCTTTGTTCTCTGAGAGCTTTGCTTATTCCTAGAGGCCTGGGGACAATCGTATTTGGATTCCCTACCTGCAAGATTTCTCTTTTGCCAGAAATACGTATTAGGGCAGGTTTTTGTAGCTTTGACTGAAAATAGTCTCTCAAAATTCCACCTCTATTTTAACTCACTGAAGATAGACTTCACTACATTTTTCTTCTTTATTAAATAGAAAAACGTAGACTCTATCCTTATTACCAGGATATCACACACTATCATTGTCCAAAGCAATGTAAAGGTATATGTTTTTGTCCTATCTCTCTGTTTCTGCACACACACTTCCTACCCTCAGTTTTACCCTTACCTTTACCTTTCCTTAAAGCACAGACATGCCGCTCTGGCCTGCGCTCACCTGTTAACAGCTGTTGGACCGACCAAATCACTTGGCTCAGCATCTTCCCCTCTGCACTCATGAGCTGGCATTTCTATTCCAAATACCTCAGCCTTATCTCACGGGCCACCATCACTTCAATCCGCAGAGAAGACAGTCTCTTCTCAGAGCAGTCTGCCTGCTTTGCTGTTGCTTTCACCTGTCCACCTGCCTCCTCCCTTGCGCTCCTTTAGGCAAAGATATGTCAATGTCTATCTGAATTTCCTCCTCTTGTACTAAAACTAGCCACGCAGATAGCAGCCTATCCAAATAATTTCTTGGTTTAAAGCCACTTTGATTTCTGAGGGACCAGATGTTGGGGTAGAGTCCCTTGACCGAGCGCTCCCTCTCTGAACACTTTCAGTAGCTGAATAGCAGGTGACTTACCAGCAACGAGAACCACAACTCACGTGTGCCTGGGGCATCTCCACCCCAGGGAAAGGGCTTTAGCTCTAGCACAAGCCACAGGGGCATGTGCCTCCTTCCCTCGTTGATGATGCACGTTGGGCAGCTCACGCTCAGTGACCTGGTACTCTCTAAACCCTGAACTACAAGGTCCTTGGGGACATGCTGAGGAGGAGAGGAAGGAGAATAGGAGGTAGACATACATATGGGCTGGACATGCTGAAAAACACTCACTGACAAACCAGCTCTTTTTCTGTTTCATTTTACTCAGAGCCCTACATGCATTCACACTGTGAAAGACCATCTTGCTACATCACTTGGAGATAGATCTGCAGTCTCTCAGGTACAAGTGCTGCCCACCCATGGTACCTGGTCAGATACCCTGGTGACTCTCCACAGCACCTCTGCAAGCATGAACGAAGCTCCAAGTGGCTGCTTGACAAGCAGGAGTGGGAGTGCAGTCCCACCGGTCTGAAGTTCCACCAGTGCCTCCACTCAGGGAGACAGAGACATTCCTGTGCAGAAGCACAGCTGCAGCTTGAGATCCGAGGGGAGGCACTCCCACTGCCCAAAGGCAGGTCTACACACCATCATCTCGTGGATCTAGAGACAAGGAGATTTGACTAGCCCGTGTTTGCACGCAGGTTCTTACACCCACAGATCTCAGACTACCGACAGCTGGGAGGACCACTTCATGAGCTTGATCCTCTATGGGCAGAAAGACAAGGCCTGTTTCAACCACATGGAAGGCACAAAAAGATTAATTCACTGAATCCAACAGAAATGTCACACCACTTTCAGTAAGATATAGGGTATGGTGTTAGAGGAGGTGCAGAGAGGAATAAAAGTGTGTAATGAAGTGATGGGATTGATAACTAGAACTGGGATCTCCTCTTGGGATGTCAAGAAGGATCAACTCTATGGGAAGATGGGCAAAAGCAGAGTTCTCCGACTCAGTAGGGCCAGAAGAAATAAATTTAGAACATACAGAAGGTTGGAGTTATTTACCAAAGAAACTCTATTTAGGCTCCAAAGGATTTCATTCCAGGGACAGGAGATATCTAAGGAGACCCTCACTGGGAAGTGAGAAACTTAAGTTTCTGCCTTGGGGCCTGTAACAGAGGTGGGCAACAGGACATCTTCCTTCAGAGTCAACAAGCGCTGCAGTGTCTATGAACTGGGACCTGGGAGGGAAGTGCTGACCCAGAGGCACCCTTAGAGAAGAACTTGGCTCATTTAGGTAGATCAATATGCAGCTCATGCCCTTTTCCCTCAAAGCATGAAAATACATGCAGGTTAAAGGAACATCCTAATACCGTCTCCAAAATGTCAACCCTGAAAGTTGCTCTCTCTGAATTTCAATGAAGATCACAATGGATTTCCTGATCTGCTCTCATCCTTGTCACAGTCATCTTCAATCTGTGCCAACAAGAGTCTAGTCAGGTATTTGCCATGCATCCCTGCTACTTTCCTCAATCAATAAACACAGTTGGAGATGTCTGCAAATCTGATGTGGCTTTGTTCTCCAGCAAGGTATAGTCAAGCCAAACCCTTTCCACCAGTGCACAGCCCAATCAGCTGTTAGGTTATACTTAAACTCAGAAGGTAGACACTTGCCTTTCTTTGATCTTGATGAGAAGTGGCAGAGCAACATCATGTCCATACAGCTAAACTTTCTTCTGTGCATAAACATCATGACCTTATCCAAACTACCTTCTGCAAACAACCTGTACCTGAAAACTGTGCCCTAGCTTTGTCTGGAACAGTAAAAGTCATCAAAAGCCAAAACCACACTAGAGGACATGCCAACAACTAAACAGTATGGACAACTGGAGGAAAACGCTCATACCTCTGCTCCAACTTTAGTATCTAAGCACCATCTGTTCTTCACATTTCACTACACAACTTCAATTTAACCCAAACACGTAACATTCTCCAAGAAGGCACCCAGCAAACATGAACTCCTGGATACAGGAAAGGCTTATAAACCACATCAATTAGTCTATTCTCTTTTTTATTTAGCATCAGAAAAGGACAGGGCAAACAGCCCCTGCACACTGTAATGGCTCCAGAGTACAGCTCCAAAGCAGCACAAGAGGGAGGAAGGTGGAATCTTCTCAATGGAAGTCCCAACTAATCAGATCTAATCACCCCAAAAAAGGAGCAATATCCCATTCAAGTCTTCACTGTCATCAAGCATTTCCCATCAGCACAACAGAAACACATTTGCTTCACCTCTGATGAGCCCGGAGTACAGCTGAGTTCACAACACTACGCTCAGACAGGAGCCTTCTCTGGCCAGGAGAGTGGAAAGGCAGGGATGACCAGCGCAGTAAGATGAAGCACATACAAAGATAATTTGAAGGAAGAATACGAATGAGCATTGGGAACACAACTGGAACTGCAGACTGGAAAGCTAACAGCTGAACCAGTTCAGAGGCAGGGGGAGAAAAGCTTTGCTGATTAGATCCTGCAGTGTGCAGGTTCATGCTGCTACCAGGGGAGTTCCACTGCCACTACATCCTCCAGGGCCACAAGACCAGGTCCCAAAGGCACCCAATATTCCATCCACAGGAACTGACATGCAAGTGTCCCAGAGCACATGTGACCTGCCACATACTCATCACAGCAGACACAGAGTTAGTGGCTCACTTATGGAACCCAAGTATCCTGTAAGGAGATGCCTAAGAGTGCAAACATATACATTTAAAACTCTCAGGAAGGACTGGGACTAGAGAAGAAAGAAGACTTTATAAGTGGGTTTAGGCTTCCAGAAACCAGTTAAAACTAGTTGCTGTGCAAAACAGAGAACTATATTTTATTGATTTTCTTTTCTCTTCTACAACTTTGTTTTCAACTTCACAATCAAGGTTTAACTCTCACTTACCAGAATCCACCTGTGTGAATTTTAAAGCTGATTTAGTATGCAAAGTGAACTTCACTGATCTGTCAAATCAGGGCTACTTCTCTCTTAAGTAATACATTGGAAGAAAAAAAAAAAAAATCCAGATGTTCTCTTCAGTTGCTTTACACTGGGACAAGTTCAGGCCTATCAGAAGTGCTTCCCACCCAGTCCTCAGGCTGGGAGAGGAACGCTGCCCAGGCAGCTGTCAGTAGCAAGGGTAAGCTGTGGGATATACCCCACAACAGCAGGAGACCCATAAAGTCATGGTGACCTCCAAGAACACCATACTGTTTGGTGCAGGCAATACACAGCTCCTCCTGACACCACTGTCCTCCAGGAACAGCAAATTCCCATTAGGTGGTGACTGGTGCTGGAGACTGAGGGTCAGGAGTGCCAGGGCTGAGTCACAGCCATTTTTAATATTTTCTGTTGGACTAGAACAAACACATGCAAATTACTGTTTTCTTTTGAAGTCTCCTAAAATGTAATGCGGGGTTGAGGTTCAGATCAACAGTCACACTCTCTTGTTTCATCACTCACTGCTGCCTGCAGAAGACCCTGTCACTACAGCAATCTCCGCAAAAGGGACCAACGATTGCTCTCCTCACGACAGTACCACACACTTACCATGGATCAGCGTGTCTACTACTGGATGGTAATGCACTCAGTAACATAAAACAACACCTTGAGATACAATTCTTCAGATGCATCCATCACCCATTGCAAAGAATGGGCAAACTCAGATACTGCTAGAAATTTAAAATGAGTACTTCTGAATTTCCAGGGCTGTCCAGTGCATCTGCTGAGAGACACTCAGATCTAAGAAAACAGCTTACCTTGCCGTGGATCATACTGTCGCATCTGCACCTCCTCAACACATTCTGCTGGGAACCAGCCAGTCCTTCCTTTCACGGTTCCTTCCCAAAAGCCACCTTCGCCAATACTCAGCACTGTGGGAAGAAACAAATGGGTACGTGAGAATGAGCAGGGCTCCCAGAAAAAGGGAAGGCCAGAATGACCATCATATAGTGTTAATGCAATGGAAAGACAGAAGGACAGAGCACAGAAAATTTGTCTGGGGTCAGGTGTGGTCTGGCGGAAGAAAGCACCTCAAGAAGCCTTCAAAAGCTTCTTTCACCCACATCTAGAAGAGAGACAGTGTAGACAACGGCCTTCACGCAACCATCTGCTGCGAAAATGAAACCGAACTGGTAGCATCCATCTTTGTAAGAAGGATTGTTAATGAGGGACCCAGACATAACATAGGCTTTGGTAAAACCATTCCCTGGAAACATGCAACCTAGTGAAACTTCTGACGTCCTCAGATCAACAGAGAAGTCACAGGTCCATAAGTAAATGAGGTGCAGGGAGGGAAAGAAATTGGCCAAGGTGACAACACAAGTCACTCTGAGTGCTGGGGTGTCCTGACTGGCCTGTGCTCAAAAAACCAAGAGGTGTTTCATTCCAAAACGACACAGCAAACAGGAAGGTACTTCACTGTCACAGCAAAATTCTCCCAAACCATTAAGCCTTGTTTTTACTTGCTCAAAGGTTAGAGAAACAGAAAGGAAGTCTTGAAATGTGCTCTGAAGATTAAATGAATTCAGAGTCAAGGAGATTTTAACAGAGAATCATATCAGGAGCATCCTCATTAAACCAGGGAACTATCAGCTTGAACTCCTCACCAAGTGCCAGCTGAAAAAGATGGCTTTCAGGTAGCCAGGATACAAACTATTGAAGAGCTACAGACAAAACCAGCACTTCTTATTACACCTGAAGAATGAACTGGGGTCCAAAGCAGACTAGCCAGCACAGTTCGAGGTTACAAAACAGTTTGAGGTTTCTGCTACGAAAACCATTGCCGGCAAATGTATGTTTGATGTCAGCTGTCATCTCCTAGTTCCCTGCAACTGGATCCCACACACCTTATGCTAGCAGGCTCTGCATGAAAGATCTGGATTGTTTTGGGACACTTAAAAATGCATCAGATATGACCATTACATTTCCTATGGCCTCAGAGAAAACAACTGCCATTCCCAGAGCACCCAAGAGAACAAAAATGTACAGTGCAAGAGAGAAAAAAGGGAGGGGAGAATCATTACAAATCTTTCTGGATATTCCCCATTTATATATTATATCCAGAGTGCCTGGATTTACCCCTGTTTCATCCAGAAAATGGCTGATGCGCACCTCTCACTTGAATTCAAGCACTTACAAGACAAACTAATTGCACCATCCTGATCCAAGGAAGCAGAGAATGAGAGCAGTTACACATGTTTTCAGGTTACTGTGGCTCACAACGGTTTCCTAACTCTTTGTAACACAGTGGTCTCTGGAACAGATTGTGAGTTAATGTGTTCGATGTAATCTACAAAGTGCTACAGATCAAGAGAAACTGCTGCACATCACCCAAAAGTAGTGGTAAGCTTTTGATACATCCTTTGAAAAACATAATGGTGTAGCATTTGTAACAGCAATTCATTTGACATCCAGACAAAAAAATAAACAGAAGTATCAGCATTCTGGGGTCCCTGCTGTCAACAATCTCAAAAGTATTCCCTCAGCATTATCTGGATAACCAGTTCTTAAAAACAAGCCCACCGCATCAAGAGATCCCCTTCATTATCACAGAGATGTGGGGTTCCTTGGGACTTGTTTTGAAACTTCAGGAGCCTTCATAAAATGCTCCGGTACAGAGAGGGGACGCTAAACTGGATTCTTAAGCTCCTCAACAAATCCCTGGACAACAGGTGAAGGAGAAGGCTGACATCATGCCTATTTTAAACTTGCATAATCTTATCTTACGCTTTTTTCCTGTGGCTGTTTCTCCAACTTTGTAATCATGACTTAACCTTGTGGCTTTGATAGCAGAAACTTCATCTTCATTTTAAGCTTGCTACGACCTGAAACATACTCAAGTGAATGTGACAGTTAAAGAAAGAGCCACTTCTCCCAGAGGCAGAGACCGCAGGTTTGCAGGCAAGTCTCGGGACCTGACCCGGCACAAAGGCAGTGACCTTGGAGGCTCCTGGATGCTCCCTCCAACCATCAGGCAGGCCCCCATAAAAGGTGAGGAACCTCCTGTGGCCCATTACCAAAAAGGCCCTTTGGCAACAGTCTGACAGCGATGAGGCAACCAGCAAGCACGGGGAAACCTTACTGTCTCATTCTCCTAAGGCTGCACTGCAAGCAGGCAGAAGGAACAGAGCTGATCAGCAGTTACTCAGCTCTAGATGCAAGAAACCACCAAGCAAATGAGACCACTGGTACGACACGATCCCCAGCAACAAGATCTTCGATCCTCAGCAGGAACAGCTCTTGAGATAAACTCTTTGATCACAATAAAATTTATACCACAAGGCTATGCAAATATCCTACGGCTGTGCGTGCTGTCAGAGCCGCACAAACAGCAATTATTGCTCATCTTCACCATAGCACGAGGATTCTGCACAACTCCCAGTATCCCAACGCTCCTCACTTTTTTACCTACCACCTCGGAACGGGCTGGGCACTCTGCAGAACGCACAAAAATGCCTGGTTTGAAAGGGTGAGCCCCCAGTGCCCAGAAGCCATCCTCTCAGGTTACCTCCCCATGGAGACCCTTCCTCCTACAGCTGAAACACGGTGAGGCGTCTGTCCTGAAGGCCACAAAGGGCCGTGGAGGCTAGCACGCCCGACTCCTCTCTCCTGGATGTCTCTGCTTCCCCGCAGCATGGGGAGGCAGGGGGGAGGCAGAAGCGCTGCGCTCAAACGACGAGACTGCTGCCTGTCGCCCCTGCGCCGTCCTCCACGACCCTCCAGCAGCCCTCCCTGCGCCGCCTTCAGCGCTCAGGCTTCACGCGCGTTAGCTGCTCTGCTTTCTGCCCCAGCTGGTAATCTCTACACAAATCCCTCCGTAATTAGCTCTCTTCATTAGCGCAGTGGTGCCGTCCAAGTCAAAGACCTCTGAAGAAAATGGTTTCTCTTTTCTGGTTTTGATCCAAAATTGCAGCAGCCCTGACCACACAGGAGTCCCTTGTGCTCTTGGTACGTCCATCGAGGCCAACGCCTCTGGGAAACTGACTCCTGCTGCTCCTGGACGTTCACCATCCATCCCAAGCAACACCAGGGCTGGAAGGGAAAGCTGTCCTTCCCAGGTAAGGCAGACAAGTGCCAGTGGTGGGAATACAACATAAGGCTTTACTCCCAGTTGGCAGATACATGGGACTTTCGGCTCAGGAAAAAAGAGCGTGCGATTATGCACACGGCAGCGCACCTTACCCCCGACATGGACCACAGTCCTACTGCCAGGCTGGGATTTCTATTGCTGGCGAGTGGACAACTCTTTCTTTTTTTCTTTTTTTTTTTTTTTTTTCCCAATCAGTTAACAAATAAACACCTGAATTACTACGGTATTTGATATCCTGACTGGCAGAAGGCACAGACACATCCACACTCTAGCATGTGCTGCTACCTTTCCAATTCAGCTCCCTCCTAATGCTTCACAGACAGCACTGTCAGATTTATCCCTGCACCCATCACAATAGTGCCCATGTGTCATTCATAGCTAAATCCAAACACCAGAGTTACTAAATTACCAGAGTTAATAAATTAAGCACTGCTCCATGCCAGCCAAAGCAAATTCCCCAAAGAAGAGGAACTTCATGATTGCCTACATCTAGGCATTAGTCCTATAGGTAGCAAGGGAAAAACAAGCAAGCAAGCAAGCCTGATTTACAAGCCAAACAGGAGACTCATTTCAGTTTCTTCTCTAGATCTTTTCTTGAGATGCAAATGCTCCTGCTGTCCAAAGGTTATGATGTTGTCACAACTTGGAATAGACCCAAATCCCATAGCTTATTTCCACTGCTCTCATCCATGCTTTAGAAGCTCTGCTAACTCTTTCCAATGGAAATTTTCCCTTTTCTAGTACTTTGTATTTCCAACTTTCAAACCAGCCCTCTATGGAGCAGAAGCTCATGCAGCTCTCCAGAGCCTTCTGTTCTTGTATTGTTATGCTTGGCTCTTCAGTCACATAGTACTCCTTTTAAGATTTCCTACTTCTGCAGGATTGGAAGGACTGAAGTTTCAGTCTGTCTGGCATCAAGCTGAACACTGATTTTAAGTAACAGCAAACCGAGTCTATTCTAACAAAAGGAAAAATTTAAAGTTGACCACATTTTACCAGTTTGTCTCTGAGGATGTTACATGAGACAACATAAAAACCTTGCTTAAGTCAGGATTAACAACAGCCACTGCTCTCCCCTCATCCAACAAGCTAGTTACCTCACTGTAGAAGGCCGTCACCTTGCTTAAATGGAATTTCCCCTTCACAAATCCAGGCTGGCTACTCCCAGTCACCATTTTGCCCTTCATGTGTTTGGAAATGGTTTCCAGGGTTAGTTGCTCCATCACCTTCCCAGGGATCAAGGTGAGACTGACAGCCTGCAGTTCCCCACACTCTTCCTTGCCCTTCTTGAAGACAGGAGTGACATTTGCTTTCTTCCTGTCATCAGGAACCTCTCCTGATCACCACAACATTTCAAAGGTAATCAAGAGCGACCTGGCAAAGCCACCAGCCCACTCCTTCAGCACTCACCGGTACATCTCATCAGGCCCATGGACTCACATATGTCCAGTTTGTTTGAATGTTCCCTAACCTGATCCTCCCCCACTGAGGGTATGCCTACCTTGCCATGGACTATCCCACTGGTCTCAGGGACCTGGGATTGCTGAAGCCTGGTCTTACCAGTGCAGGCTGAGGTGAAGAAGGTAGGTACCTCAGCCTCAGTCAGCTCATTCAAACTTTTCTTGCTGTATAAACACGCAACTTCTTCAGAAATGAGGTACAGAGAGCATAAGCTTTGGGCTGGCAGGGAGAGGAGCAGACGGGTACCAAGGAGCTCTGAAGCTACAGCAATTCATGCCTGGCACACCAAAAGGACAGCACTCAAAGCAGCAGCTTGGATTCAGCTGGACTTCAACAGGGCCTGACTTGACATGTGGATGCCATCTCTCAGCAGTCTCCCCTGACAAGTCACTCCAAAAGCCTGTTTCATTTTCTTCTGCAAAATCAGGCCCTTCTCCTTCAGCGCCAGGCTCAGAACTCACCTGTGACAGCCCCCCTCTCCCGTGGGGGCCTTAGACCAAGTGGGCAATACCACAGCATCCACAAAAAAGCTGGCGCTGACAGAAGAAGAGAAATAAATGGTCTACTGAGGACTACGAATCATTGATGCAAGCTGGGCGACTCATACACACAACCATCAGCTCTGAAGGTCACTGGTAATTTCAATAGCTATAAACATGGTAATGAGGCGTATATCGAATCATGTTGGGATGTGCACATGAGATGCTTAAATATGCTTTGAAGAAATTAACAAGCAAGATATGCTGGGAAAAAAAATTCTTTAATGAAGGAATTTATAGCTAATCAACTCTTGATCCCAGGCCCTGGCCAGTCAAGTCCCACTGCCATTTCCCAGTGTCATGCTATACTGCTGTTTGCTCCACGGCCTGCACAAAGAAGCCCAAGTGACTGCCACATTCTCGAGTTGTGTTTGCCTGTAAGGTTCCTTTAACCTGCTGCTACAGGACCCCGAAGTAAGAGCACCGCAGCAGCTGCTGAAATCATTTTGGCTTTCTCTCAACCACTCCCGAGGGTGCTCTTGCTGGCTCCCTCTCCACTCTCATACCAAATGCAGACATTCCTACCTTCCCCTTTGAGGCACAAATCCACCTTCCACTGCTGTTCTACCACAGACCAGACCCTACTTTCCCCCAGCCCGTTCTCATCTCCAAACATGTCTTCCAGACCAGTTTATGCTGACTCCTACACACTCCACTGTACCTGCAAACTTCTCTCTTGGAGAATCCACTGTAGCATCCTTCAGGTCTTGTGGAAAATTCCCTACTGAAATGATGCTTATGGATGCCAACCAGCTTCAAATGACAAGGCAGTTGTCCTGACCAAAGACCATGTTTTTTCCCTTTTGTTCATTCCATTCATTTCAATCCCATTTAACCCTTAAAGCCTACATATAGAATCAGCTCAGCAGCGTCAGCTCTTTAAGACCACCTCTTTGCACCCCATATTTGCATTGCCAGCTGTTCTACTGTTTGACTCTACAACCTGGAGTTCCAGGATCTGGTCCTGCCTCTTCTCTGTTGCACAGCACAAAGTAGGTCTCCAACCTGACAGGACTCTAGAAGCTACCAAGATATGCCTTTTACATGGGCTAGCAACGTCACAGGTGGCTTGGACAGCAGAACTCTTTAGTTTGATCCTACTACCCCTGTTCCTCTTGAAGCTCCCATTTTTCTTTGCTTCATAGGTTCAAAGACTCAAAGAAATGGAAAAAAGAAAAAAAAAAAAGCCCCAACCTAGAGTAGCTGTGGGTTTTCCCTTTCGAGTCCCCTACACACTGACACATCAGTGCTCCTTTTCAGAATAATTCCAGAAATTGCCTTCTTACACAGTCTCTCAGACACAGATTTGCCCCATTTGATTTATTATTGTCTCCTCCCTATTAGAAATGTCACTCCTAGCACCCAAGCTGCTCATTTATTCATGAGGCTGGGCTCAGGCCAAACCTCGTCTCATTCACTGCTCAAGCAGAATCTTCCTCTTCTGTTCTGTCTCGCAAGACAATTTCCCTCTCCTGCTGTTAGCGCAGGGATCCCTTTGGCACGTGCTGAGGACGCAGCAGCCACTGGGCCAGCTCCCGTAGTGTCTGCTCTCGAGGTATGGTCCCCATCTTGCTCTGAGGAACACAGGATCTCTCGTCAGCATCAGAGGTTTTCCCACAAAGGATGCACCGCCACATTCCTCCTCCTGGCTTCTCTGTGTTGAGTCCCAAGGACAACACGGTGCCTGGAGCGCAGCACAGCCCGCAGAGTGCTCCGACTCCAAGTCTTGCTTGAGAAGCTGCACGACGCAGCCGCCTGCATCTGCATGGACTCAGCTTGAACCTGGGCTGCCTACAGACCCCTTTGGCCTCTGCAGTCTGTGGTATCTTTTAAGAAATGTTTTAGTTGTTATTCCTGCCTAAAGCCGCTACTACAAGGAGAGATGAGAGCTGG
>JAVJGG010000005.1:321668-344542 GCA_035590195.1 Aviceda cuculoides | reverse complement strand
GAACAATAGCCCAAATTTTCACTCTGCACAGCTGCTTTATGTGTTATGAAATTAAAATGCAACTATAAAAGCTGATTTTAAATGCCCCATCAAATTAATAAATTGACTGCATACTATCCATCTGGCAGATGTTGCAGGGTCCTTTCATCACAATGACAGATTTCACTTGGGCTTATTAATAAAAAAACAAGGGACAGACAAGTTGGCAGTTAAAGCAATTAGGGAAAATAGGAAAGATTAATACGGGGCCCCCAGATCAACAGAAAAAATGGTTTGTCCACCAGCTTCATAAACTTCCACTGAAATGCCCTGGGGAGGCTTTTAATCCTGGTTACACTGAACAAACCTTCATTAGACATCACTTGCTCCTTTACTGACAATGGATGAGAAGCCAGAGCCTGCATGCAACATGGAAATGGAGTCCTCCTGCCAGTCAGGCATGGATATAGATGTCTTCTACTTGAAAGAAGCATCCACCATCCCACCGAATACACCTGCGTTGACACAGATCTCAAAACACATTACAGAGCTATGCGTTGACAATGATCCAGTCCCACATTGCCCATCAACAGAAGCACACCCAAGTGCAATTTTGCATTTTGCATTTGCTCTCCAGCGGGAAGTTCTACATATACCCTGAGGCTGGACTCTCTCCCAGCCCTTCACATATGCATAATTCTCCATAACAAATGCACTCCATACTTCTCCCTGCTGTAGACCCTAGCAAGTCTGCTGCAGAAGAGCTACCTGTCTCAGAGGCTCTACACCGCTGGGGCAAGAACTTCTGCTCAGGTCTTGCCTCAACATAACATGCTTTCCACAGCCAGACTCTTCCTCAGCACCTCTCTTTGGAGAGTCCTACACTTCGTGTTCAGAGCAGTCAAATTCAGCAGCTCAAATGTAGGAGCACCTGCACCTGGTTAGCTTACACCAGCATGTAAGCGCATGTGAAGCTTCCTACAACAGCCTGCAGCCATTCCCATCCGAACAGGCTTCATGTGACTGCTCCCCCACGAGGGCCATTTGGCATTCTTCAACCACAGCTATTTCCCCTACCTATATTACTTCACGGTAATAAAAAACAGTCTCAAAGCAAATTAAGTGGATTTCTCTCACTCAAAGGTTACATGTTTTCTTTATAATACTAAAACAAATTACTCCAGACAGAAATCCAACACAGAAAGTGTTAGCTCGGAAGGGAAGAGTCTTCATACATCCTGCCATGAAAACGTCAGCTCTCCATATAGTACTAAGTCAGTCAGCGGGCTCTCTAGTCACTTATTCATCTCTGTTGAGTTTGCAGGTGCTCTCTATGACCAGAGACAGATTAATCTTGGTGGCCAGTGGAGATCTGGACCAAACCCGATCAGTGAAAATGATCGGAGTTAAAGGAGAACTTCAAAGTCTACTATGCAAGTTTACTCTTGCAGCAGAATAATGTTTCCCCCCTCAAACAAAGATGACAAATTAATAAAGACTTCAGAATTCCTGTCTCTTCAAACTTTTTTCCTTGAATCACAGTAGGGGCCGAGATAGCAAGTAGGAGTACAAATATTCAGACCATACAGAAGAGACCTAAAATCACCTTTTGACTTTTCTCAATAAGAATTTTAAGAGTTGAAAACTACCATTGCACGAGAGCAGATTTAAAGATGCTTTTAGTCCTGGGCACAGAAATTCTCAGTGTAGTGTATCAAATGCCCAACAATTTACAGCCTTTGCCTTGGCTTGCTCAAACTGCAGCCTCCAGTGAGCCCATGAAATTATTGGCATAATTTATAGTTATCAGTGGATGAAAAAAGTGAATGCTGCAGCTTCATGTGCTGGCCTGAGTCCAGGCTGCTGCCTGCCATGTTGCACTGAACAAGCAGAGACGACTACCTGGTCAAGTGCGTGACTCCTGAGGAAAGTATGCTCTTGAAGCATCTTCAGAACAGCAAAGCCAGTGGAACTGGTATTAAAGGCAAGCAGCTTTGGCAGCAATTCAGCATGCCAGATCACAGACTTCCAAGTCAGTCAGAAAAGGCGAATCATCCCCAAAGGGACAAAAAAGACCCCCAAACTAAAGCTAACTCTGAGGACAGGGCACTTTGACCTGCTTCCTATACAAGAAGGGGCCAGAATGTTGGACGTGACTTTTTTGGTACCCTACTATTTTGCATTCATGGTACTTAATTTTTAAAACAGGGAAGGATGAAAAGGAAGGAAAACCTTCATTGCTTTATTAGAAATGAAAGGAGAGGTGTGGGGTGTGTTTCCTCATTGCTCCTGAAGAAATCCTGTGGAGAATTCAATTTTACAGTGGTCCAAAGAATCAGCTGAGTAACACTGCAGCAGCCACCTGCCTCGGTGGTACATGCAGCTGGGCTTGAGACTGAGGACAGTAAGGTTGTGCTGGGTTCTTGCTGCAAGAGTTTCTTCAGAAAGCTTGGACCAGCTCTGTCTGCAAAAAGAGAAGTGCCGCCTTTGCTGGGGACTAGGCTGCGTGCCTGAGGAACAGAAATCACCACTCGTCCTGCTCCCAGGAGCTCAGGACCACCAGTGCAGGCAAGGGGCCAGCATGCTGTTAAGCCCAGTCCAGAAGAACACAAACCAAACAAACCTTGACGGGTCTGGCAGACATTTGCACATACTGGTTCCTCACAGCCTTTCCCATCAGACAGTCCAGGCACAGGTTTGTGTCAGCAACTCTGCACATCCCTCCGTCTACGAGGCCATGAAAGGAACAGCCTCCAAGCAGAGCAGCTCTGCAGACTTGCAGCCTCTCTTGTGCGGTTGCGAACCATGGCGATGCTGATAACAGCCGAGAGACAGCGTCCAGTCCTTCCTCACAGCTCCTGCCCACAGGCACAACCTGTGTTCGAACACTTGCAGCCAGAGACCCGGTGCTTCCCACCTAGGACTACTAGAACATCTTCTCCACAAACACATAACCTGCATTTTGATGGTCGTGACCTATTTTAGAGGCACACAGCTCTAGACAAGAAGATACAGAAAGGAATTCTCTCAACATCTGTTCCTACCATTGTTTCAACACTGCACACTTAAATAGCTTGCAACTTTCTTTTTTTAAAACTGCCCTTGAACATCATATTAAGTGTTTATGCTTTATTAAACTTGCAACCTTCAGCTTTTCACACAGACTACCCTGACCCAGGCACAGCACGATTAACAGTCTGGGGTGAGGGGCACTTTCAAAATTGCCTTCTGTATCTTGTTAAGTTTGGGGTTCCAGCTACCACAGAGGAACAGAGGCACAGCTGGGTCCAAATGAGATCTGAGGTGGCACAGAGCTCAAATATAGCAGTGGAGGAAATGAGATCATTATGGATGAATGGGGACATGACCTGAAGAATGGGCACAAAGAGGGAACTGGCACAGCAGAGAGAAAGCTCAGACCACCCTTGCCTGCACCATCTGTCACTGACTACACTGCAACTTTCCTGGCACCTTCAGATGCAGGCAGGTAAAAGCAATTAAGCTCAAGGCTTGGGGGCCTGAAAAGTCTCCAGGAGCAGATGGGATCCACCTGAGTGCCATTAGAACGGAAGGGCAGGAGCCCTTACAGCAGTGGTAAGACCAGAACACACCGCCCTTGGCCCTGCACAGTCCTGCAGCACAGCACATGGTCCAACAGAAGACAAGCCACAGGCTCTGCAGGGGTTTGTCACGCTCCACCTCCTGGGTCGTTTCTGCTCTATCCGAGTTTCATGCCATGCTCATCAGTGCTTTAAGGACACACCACAAAGGCTGGCCAATCCACCCAACTGTCACTTTCGTGCCAACCACTCCTCAGGGACAAGATCTGCACGAGCAGGGATGGAGCTGGTGACTGGGCAGAGAAGGACATGGTTTGGTTGTACACCAGCAGAGGTGGCCCATCGAGGAGCAGCAGGCAGTGGGGCTAGGAGGGGAGCCTGGCGAGCTCTCAGCAAGCTGGCCCTAAACTGGGATGTCTCATCCTGTGCCTGAAGCACAAGGTCAGTCATGGCCTTAGCCCAGAGCTTCAGGCTCCTTGTGCTGGACCAGACTCCAGTGCACCCTGCAGATAAGGACCCAGACCTTGAACTTGGCTGGCCTGTCTGTGGGACTCGGAGCCCAGCAGAGACCTGAGGCTGCAGCCAGTGCTGGTGCAGAAGTGCATTACGTTTTGCAGCTTCCATCACGCCACAGCTCTGCTCCTCATCTGCAGTCATCCTGGTAGTAGGCAGCAATGGCACATCTGCCTTTCCCCCACCTACGGCTGCTTTAGGCTGAAATTCCTTGAGGCAGAAGGTATTTCTGCAGTAAGTCTCTGTACAGCTTTCAGAGTGAGGGGGCTGTGGGCTGGGGGTCCGCGAGTGCAACGGCAACAGAGATGCTGCGTATAATCAACTTGTGAGCACAGCCTCCACAGCACCGCCGCACTGATTTCTGCTCTGAGCTATTCCAGCCCTGCAGCCTCCAGCTGCTAAGCTGATTTTTATAATCATCTTGCTTTTAATACAATCATTATACAGTCATTATGCCTTTAATTAAGCATTTATTGTAAAAAATAGTGCCAATCAAAGTCAGCAGGTTGGAATAGGAAAGGAAGGGAATTAACGTATTCCCAAAATGTTAATGAGGACTTTTCAGCCTAAGCAGAGCGTCAGGATCTGGTACCCAGTAAGCAGATTTGAAACGTGATATGCAAAGCTTGAGCAGGGTGGCCCTCACCCAGATGGCCAGAGCCGAGAGGGAACTGCTGTGGTTCTCTTCTGCTGTCCATGCTGACCCCCCTCCTCTCTCAGCACCAGCTGATCTTTTCATCTTTCCCTTCCCGACCTCCTGGGGACATTAATCCCACCTAGGCCGCTCGCAGCAGCGGTATTTCCACACCGTGAGTGGATTCCCCAGGGACCCAGGCCCTGCGCCCTTTCCGCGGCTGCCGCAGACCAAGCAGAGCACGCCTTCGCTGCTCTGGATTTCAGGCAGCCCAGTGCCACGGAGCCCTGGCCCCAGCAGCTCCCCCAGCATTAGCAGCCGGCCTGACAAGCAGTCTTCAGGGAGACATCTCGGGACACTGGGCCTGCCAAACCTTTCCTAAAGCCAAGCCTGCCCTGGAAAACTCGGATGAGTCACGGCACAAGTTACTGAGCCTGACACCCCAGCGCACGCACCCCCAGCAACTTCTCCTGCAACAGCTTTCTCTGTCTCAGGGGGCTGAGATCTCTTCACCCCTGAGGTACCCCAGCTTCCCCGGGGGCAGCCCCGGCAGGTCGGGGGGGCCGCAGGACTGGCGGCCGAAGGCATGTTCCTGCTGGCCGGCACACGTGGGTCACTGGGAGGGCTCAGGCTGCTCTGCTGCGCCAGACAAACCGGCACGGCTCACCGTCAAAATCTGCCATTCGTACTCACCCGGATAAAGGGGAGGTTCCCCCAGTTCCCGCTCCTGCTACAGCCGTGGTGTAGGGAAACCCGAGGCAACGCGTGCGACCATGCCCTTCTTCCTCAGGCCTTGCAAAAATGCACATGGGAATGACAGAGCGGTATGAAGACAGAGTACATCCAATCTTCAGCGACGATGGGAGCCATAGCAGGCGTTCTCCCAGACATCCCTTCCACATGCAGGCTCATGCTGTGAATATTCACGCAGCCCTGCAGCCAGTCAGGGGTACCAACGCTGCAGGCTGGCCCTCAGGGAGACATGCAGGAGAGCCCCTTGCACCTTCGGTTCCCCCCTCAGGCGCAGAGCTTCCCTATGGGAGTCCAGTACTGTATGGTAACGCTCCGTGCTGCTGGGGAAAAGCAAGAGCTTTCATAAAAACCTGTCATGAAGACCTGGCTGGGCCCACGACCCCTCTGCGGCACGGGTGGCCACTTCCAGGATGCCGGCTGCTGACAACGTCTGGGAACACGGGCAGGATCCCATCCACTCCTGCAGCAGGACGGGCCGGGGCTCAGCTGCTCGGGAAGGTCCAAAGGCGTCTGCATTCACCAGCCCCCAGGAGACCCCCCCCATCTGGAAGCGCTCCAGGAGAGAAGAGCCAGACCACGGACATCGCTCCTAACGCTTACAGCGTGCGACACCAAGCAAAGGGGCAAGAGAGCGACGGGTCAAACTCAATACGGGCACACGTGCCCTGGCTGCGTACGAGCAGGAGGAACTAATATTGTATGTACGATGCTGGGCTCCGACCTGTTGCCCCTCGGGAATGAGGTTCTGATTTAGATCTCTGTGTGAGAACAGCTCAGTGACGGACAGCAACAAAAACCAACCCAAGTATCAGTGATGATCAGGAAAGGAAGAGTATCTTAAATACCACGTGCAGCTCAGCTCAGAGAGGTCACAGCACAACTGGGAAAGATACAGAAAAGGGTGAAAAGGACAGTGAAAGGAATGGCTCTAGACAAGGAACGGGCAGCCTCTGGCCTGGAGGAGAAGTAAGGGCTAAGACAGAAGTGTACAAAGTCAAGAGCAGCACTGCATGAACAGGGATTCCCTACCCACTGCTTCTTTCACCAAAAATTTAGGGGTCATCAAGCAAAAAAGGCAGACAGAAGGCCAAAAAAGCCTCAAAAGAAATGGCTTTTCACACAACGCGTAGTTAAGCTGCTGTAGCTGCAAAGAATTTGTATGTGCTAAAAGAGCAAAGATCCCTACAAAAACCCCAACAAGTACCGTTAGGGTCTATGAACATGGATGAATAGCTGGGAGCCCCATACACTTCCCAATCTCACTCTCTTCCCCGGGCAACTGCTGGCCACTGCTGAGGACAGGCTAATAGGGCTGCTTCTATTCCCATTCCCAGCAGGCAGGATCATGCCAAGGAATAACAGGCTTCTCCTACAGATGTTCTGCAGCTTCTGGTCCCTCATGAATGCGTGGGGCTCATGACTAGGTAGGTGGGTCGTAGGCACGCGGGCGCTGCCCATGAGCAGCGGTGAATGGAAGGAGAACGGCAGGCGGCTGCCTTCCTGCCGCCGGACCCCGGCATGGGCCAAACCGACCATTGGCTGGCTGGCTGTCCGAAAGCCACAAACAGCAACTCACCGGAGGAGACTTTTTAGGAAGTATTTCAAGTTTCCAGCAAAGGAGAATACAGCGCTGCTGGAGGAGTCTGCTCACGATGTGTCCCTGCTCTCCGTGCCCAGGAGGAACGGTAAGAACCCTGGGCATGCAATCCTTACAGGCACAGGCAGGCCACGCGCGCTCCCCCACCTGTGCTTCTCCAAGGCTCCTTGATACGCACGCTCAGAGAACAGAGCCTCCAGCCAAAAGGGGCAAACTTGGGATAAAAACAGGTCAGAGAGAGACGGTCCAAGGAAGCACCACCAGCAACAGCAACCCTCACTGCAATCTCCCCTCCAGCTAGGGCCAACTCGCTCCTTTCCTCCCTCCACAAACCACAGACACATCCAGCCTTTCCAGCTTGCTCACATCCATCCTTCCCTTTCCTAGGTCTCCAGAGAAACTCCTCCAGCCCCTGAAGAGATCCCACCAGGACTGACCCACGACTCCTACAGAGACACTTGCCCCTGTTACTGGGTGCAACTGGTACCTTGCCACAAGCCTGCTGTGACATCCTGGCTCTAAAGCTTCTTGTCTGTATGTGTTCAGCCCCCTTTCATTTCAAGGTGGCATACCAGACCTGATGGGAAATCTTCTGGGAGTTCTCCTGGTGCTGCATACTTCAATTGGATTCATCACAGCGCCTCATCCGTTCCCTACGTGTCTGATTGCATCGAGACAGAGAAAGGGAGGGAGAAGCCCAGACTCCACTCCCTCTGGGATTCTGAAAGTGCCCCAAAGAAAGCTAGTTTGAACTGAAAACCAGTCCTACTGATGCTCTTCACATACCAGAAATAAGCACAGTTCAGCCTGCAACACTTCTACTCCGTCTCTTCCTCCCCTGTGCTCATCAGCAGCTGCCTCACAACACGGAAAGACTTTTGGGTGGGCACCTCAGATACATCTAAATCCAGCTGTGGGTTCCAGACACAGCTGGGCTATCCTGTGCCAGCAAGCAGAGATGTGAGCAGTGAGCACACCAGGGCAGCTCAGACACAGCAGAGCTGTTCGACACACGCAAAGAGCAGTGGAAGATTCAGTGTGTGCACACAAAGGTATAGACATCAGGCATTATCTAGCACTTTCTGTACCCACGATGTCGATATATGCACAAAGCAGGTTGATTTCGAGGAGCCCTGATTAGGACACGAAGTCGGTAATTAGACAGCAATAGGTCCACTCCTGTAATAACTAGCTGTTGATACGCTGGACAGAAGGTGCGGTACGGTGGTACCTGCGAGCAGGTGGGCTCAGAGATCACCCACTACAAAAAGCAGCATCTGGGGATTGCCGGAGTCTCAGAGGCACAGCGAGAACAATGCTGGGAGTGACGCAGCAGTGCAGAGACTGTTGTTTGTAAGGCTTCTGCTCCTTGCTTTTTCTTTCTTTCAGTTACGGAGGAATGACTACAGAGGCATTCCAGGTAAATAAGGAGAGAAAAAAAAGGGTGAAGTGCTGTGCATCTTACATAATACACAAGACACACACACACCCCACATGCTCATTCCCTCTTCCTCCAATCTGCCAGCAACAGACAATAACACAACAGCAGTCGTATCTGACAGTCTTTGGAACTGGACAGGCCAATCAAAAAGATGATGTCTGAGGATGAGCTGAAGGCTCAGAAGTGTCTGCCTTGGAAGAATAAAGTGGAAACTAGTCAATAATCCCCGGTCAGCAACAGTACTAAAAGCAGCAAACAGAAAATCCTGAAAATAGCCCATTTCCACCTCTGCTAGCGGTTAGGTACCAATATGGCAATCTGCAATTCCTAGATCTCAGAAATTCCTGCTGCTGTGAACACATCCCACCCAGATCACAGGGCAGTCTCGACCCTGCCCAAACTCTCACTTGTACAGCCATCACGTTGGTCACAAAAAGGCCAGCTCAACCCCTCTAAAGCCCACGTTTATCTTGGCTAACCTGGTTATCTAACCGAAGCACCCACTGGAGCCAGCGTTAGGTGATGAGTCTCAGCCAGGACCTGCAGTGCCAGTGCAGTGCACGGAGAGAGATAAAGGGCAGCTGAGTCCACACACGATCCTATGCTCCAGCACCTCCCCTCTCCCCCCAACTTGGGGGGTGCAGTCACAGCCACGTGGTTCGGCTCGGTGCCCAGAGCAACAGGAGGTGCAGCTGGGTCCCAGCCATGGGACCACATCTACAGACAGTCTGCACAGTGCCCACGCACACCCAAACTGCCTGCCACGCAACCGCAGGCACCAACGGGAGCGCTGCTGGCAGGCTGGGAACAGGCAGGAGGAGCAGGTGAAGCATCCCAGGCATGAGCCAGAGCTTCCACAGGCTAAGCACCTCTGCAGAGGCAGGGCCATCAGAAGCTGGGATCACTGCTTGCAGTCGACAGCACCACAGCACGCTGCACAGGATACGGGCAAGCGAGGAGGAACACGGGTGTCAGGCAGCTGCCTGAGCAGAACTCCATATAACCTACTCTCCTGCCTGTGAAAGGAGAAAGAGGTAGATGTCTGGGGGAAGGAGCAAGGTTCCTTCTAACAGGCTGGAACAGAATCACTTGCCTTGGGGAAGGGAATGGGGGGCGGGGGTCTCTTCCCAAATCTGTCACAAGAGCCGGTTTGTACCTGAAACAGAAGTTTTTATACGCTCGTGACTTCTGTCCCGTGCAGGCAGTTGCAGGAACGTCTTCGCTGACACACATGCCCAGGAGCTGGCTCAGGGTCTCAGGGCAGCACGTGTGACAGCTCTACCAGGGACCAGGCAGATGTCCCATCCATGGCATTTGGTAACGGGGACAGTTAGCCTCCAGGAGCACAGGCATGTACCCCCTGCCACTGACCGCTCAGAGAGAAACGAGGCCAGAAAAGGCAGGACAATAATGGCTGCGGGACCCCTCGGTTTTGAAATTGTCCTGCCTGCACAAACCAGAAACCAAGCCTAAACAGCCGATGCTGCTCACCATGAGATGAACAGATGACAAACAACACTGAGTCCATGGGTTTCACTAAATATAAAGTTTCTGACAGCTTTTGCACAGGGACTAGCACCACAACTCCAGCGATCCCATCCTGGTCACCTTTGCTCTCCCTGCTACACAATCTCTCAGTGACCCATAAGTGAGGCAGAGACATAGGTAAAGGATTTCAACATCTACGCTAAGCTCAATCCAAATAAGACAAGCCACTGGAAATTAACCACCAGTCAGCAGGAAATCAGAGCCAAGGCTGGACAGGATTTTGTGCTGACCACAGCCTTCACCACTCAGAAAGGGTTGAAGAGAAGCTCCCAGTGACAGTTCTCAGCTGGTGGGGCACACCAGGGTCACTGTCCTCAACTTCATCACTAGGCTCACAAAGTTTCAGCTGCAAAATCCAAATGCTTGTCTCTTCCTCCATCTCCTTCCACTGCTCACTGATGGTTTCAGGACACATGTGGGCCTGGGTCTTCAGGCTGCAGGTCCCAGGAGGGACTTTACAAACAGCTACTGCCTGGAAGAGTCCCACATTTCATCCAGCCAACTCCCCTCATCCCCAGGAAGCTCCCACAGCCACGGGCACTCTGCTCAGGCAGGTCACGTAGCAAGCCAAACACGACACGCTGAAGGATACAGGGCTTTCCGAGTTTGTGTTTTTTGAGGATGGAGGAAACTGCTGTATTAATCTTGCTTTGCCAATTACCAGAATCTCTGCATCCTGCCCATTACTCTGTCTGTATTAGAATAAACGTTTTGGAAAGAAACACCAAATCTTTCTTTAACTTCAGGGGATGGTGAATTCACCACATCTCACCTTCAGTGTCCCAACGATTCACTGACTCCAGGGCCAGAGTGGATACCTAAGGCAGGGAACCCACTTCAGCCCTCTGTAAGTTAATCCAGTGGTGAAATAGCCCCAAGAGTAAAAAAGGCAAAACCAAAAAAAACCCAGATCACAACACTCAGCTCTTGTAGTCTGAAGTTTCTACCATCCTGTTTCCTTCTGTGCTACATTAGAGTCCCTTCTATAAGCTGCCTCCTTACGTGAAGCCGTCATGTAAGCTTTCCAGAGTCAGATCCTTTTCCTAAGATCTGCTCTACACTTCTAATTTGCTAACATCTCCTCCAAAGTAGAGACATCAGATAGACTCAGGAGACAGCGATGGACGTACCATCGACAGACACAGAATTACAAAGGGGTTGCCCAAATGAGAAGGACTAAAGGTCACTGAAATCTCTTGTCAGCACATAAAAGTTTTAACAGCCAACACAGTCATCTCTGGATAACCGCGTAATTTTAGTCCATCTGCACCCTGCAGATCTCCTGGTCCTCAGACATCTCCTGCCAGGGGAAGGGTACGCAGAGGACAGAGTTTGGAAGGACCAGAGCTCCCCCCCATCTGTGCAGAGGCAGTGCTCATGAAACTTTCCCATGTTGCCTGGAGGAGACAGGAGGACACAAATGTAAGAAACTCTCCAGAAGGCGTACCCAAAAAGAGTTGCGGGCAATTGTATTCCTGCTGTCGGATCCCTCGCATGTCAAGATTTTGGAAGGATCACATCTCTCTATTACAACTGACACCTGCAGGCAACCAGGAGATGAAATGGCTACATGAGAGAAATGGAAATAAGAACTATGTGCACCTAAGAGAGCTCTATCCACCTTCCACCGTGTCCATCCACACCACCAGCAGCAAGAGGACCCACTATTTGGTAAAACACTCACAGAGAGCAGCTAGGAGAAGTTAGCTATGAGAAAGACACAACTTTGCAGACGTGGTGTTGTGTGGGTTTTTTGGTTTGGTTTTTTTTTTTTTTTTTAATATATAATTACACAGATAAAATTTAGGAGGCTCCTGGATTCCTCACAATCTCGAGCACTGCAGAGCAGTATGTACGAAAAACACCTGAGTGATGTCTGGTCACCTGCGGGCTCAATATCATCCTGAAGGACAATTGCCTGATCTTGTTTTCGCACACACTGTACTACCAGATACAGGAAACAACAAAACCCTGAAACCTCAGGGACTCCAGTGACCCAGCACACATGCCTCTCCACCCAAACAGAAGCCGATGTCCTGCGTGCCAGCTTCTGCACTGGTTTCTCACAGAGCACCCGAAAGGACCAAAAGGCCTGGAAAGAAGACCCCAGGAGAAAGCATTGCCTGCTCCTTAGACAGCAGGGCATTTCTTGCTGCAGGAGAGGCAACACTAAAGCCTTCCCCCCCCTTCTCTCCTAGGGTGTTGGTGGTTTGGTTTTTTTTCTATTGCTAATATATACCAGAGCACAGACAAGTGTAATACACTCATTAAAAATTATATATAATCCCTGCCTAATTTCCCAGCACAGGGAAGGAAAGAGAGCTGCGCACTTCTAGTGCTGCACACAAGGTGAGCAGACACACCAGTGACAATGGTCTGAAGGGCAAGACACAACAGCAGCCAGCCTCTTCCATCTCCAGTGAGGACAGCAGAGGGAAAAGAAGAAGCTGCCCAGCACAGAGCGCTCACAGTTGTCCATCTACTGCCTTCCCGGCCAGGTTACACCGATCAGCACAACCCCTGGGACCAGAGCACGCCTTGGGGAGGGTACTCCGCGCTACCCCCAGCTCCCATGCTGGCAGGTTCCGCCCTGGCAGCTCCACTACGGCAGAACTTTCTGGATTCAGAGCCCACAGCTCAGCAGTCCTTGAGTGGGGGGCCCCTTACATCACCCCCATTTTCTGCACAAAGGGGTGACACAGACACAGCACACACAAAGGGGTGACACAGCACACACAAAGGGGTGACACAGCACACACAAAGGGGTGACACAGCACACACAAAGGGGTGACACAGACACAGCACACGCACCCCCTGCGCCTGCTGTCGCCTGTCTCAGTTTCCTCCTCAGCACAAGACATTTTGCATTTTTTGCTTCATTACCATCTTGCATGCCCTTGCCCATCTCCTTTCCAACCCTCTGGTGGGCAATCAGAGAGAAGAGTGGGGCCATTAGAGCACTTAACTGCAGAGCCCAGCACTGCCACCATCCTGCTGTGCATGCCGATGCCTCGCCACGCTGGGCATGTTCATTAGCACCGCAGAGCAGGACGGGGGCCGTAGGTCTGCAGGGGTCACAGGCTTTCCATGGCCTCAGTGGCATTGCTGGCGTGAAGGAAGCAGCAGCACATGCTTCCCTAGCTCTTGAACACAGAAAAGCAGCCAGAGAGCTCTCTCAACCGGCTCGCACCCAGATCTCAGTGTGCTGCCCACAGAACAAACTCGCAGCCACGCGCTGGCACCAGGTTGCCAGGAAGAAGAGAGATCCAGAAGAAAGGCAGCCACCTTGCCAAGCTGCATCACGCTGCTTGCTCATCTCCCCCCTGCTCCTCACCGACAAGCTGTTTTCCTGGAGGAGGAGCCCCGTCAGAGTCCCGGAGTTCAGGAAATCCCTTTGTCTGCTGCCTGAATCCTCTTTCCATTGAAGTGCTGTGACGTGCTTTGCCGTGTTAACACCACTCAAGCAGCTAAAATGCCGCGTCAAAGAAAGGCAAGAAAGCGTCTTGGAGGTTACTACAGGCTGATGTGATTTTTCTAAACCCTTGCTGAATGAGCCCCACTCCGAGGAACATTTCGGGATCAGACACTTAGGGGGGGACTAGCAATTGCAATTCTAATTTACTGCTGCAGCTGAGAAAGCTTGTCCTTACAGACAGAAGGATTAGGACCCACTCAAGAGCCATACAGAGGGGAAATCCTGAACCATAAAGCACTCGGTGGCCTCTTGGGAAGGAATCTCCCCCTTGATACATCACTCAAGAGGCAGGCAGGAAAGCAGAGTGACTAGCACAGGCTCACTGTGGAGGCGTCAATAGCCATCCATCACCTGCGAGAGCTCGGAGCGAAGGCTGCCATGCAAAATGCTCTCTGTGAGACCAGAGCTAAGCCAAACACAGCAGTTAGAGCCCCGGCGACCCAAAGAGGGCTCAGCACACACTCCTCACCTTGCCCTGCACAACACTCGCTTTCTCCCTCCTCCCTTTGCACGCTGAGTGCAGCACAAAGGGCAAAATCATTCTCGTTCCTCGTGTTCCCGTCTTGGACTGAAAACAGCAGCCATAGAAATCAGGCAACTTCAGGCAGCTGGCAAGCGCCTAAAAGAAACAGAGAACCCAGTTCCCTGGCCAAAGGAGGACCCGTGGGCAATGCCAGCTTAGCCCTCGTGAACCCAGCCAAAGGCTCAGGCACCCACCACCCCGTCCACAGCACCCGTCCGCAACGGCAGCGGCCTGAGAAGGGCTGCGAGGAACAGCACCCTCAGCTTCCAGCGGCTGATAGTCCTGGGTTTTTTCCAGAGCCAGAGACCGCAGCAGTTGTACTGCCCAACAGACACCGACAAACCTGTCTTCCATAAATGAACCTACTCCTTTTTTAAAATCCATTCACATTCTTGGCTGCCACAGTGTCCTGCAGCAATAAACCCTGCAGTTTAACACCACACTGCACAAAAAAGTGCTCTCCTCTGTCTTAAGGCTGGAGCCACTATCTCTTTGAGCCCCTCCAGGTTCCTGTATTAGAGGATTAGTAAGCAGCTTTTCTCCAAACTATTTATGAAGTTACAGACTGCTGTCACACCATTTATTTCCTAAACGGGTAAGTCCTGAACTGCACAAGGGTATCTCCCTGTGCAGATGCCACTGAAGGCTTCTGATCACCCTCGATACCCTCTCTGCACTTCGCCAACACAGCCGTATGCCACAGGGAGAGGGAGGCTTAAGCTGTCAGATGAGGTACATCATGGATTTACACGATGCATGTTGATGGGGTTTGGTTTGGTCTTAAGAGCTTTCCTAATAAGTCCTAACTTTCTATCAGTTGGAGTAGGGTTGACCAGTTCTGGAGCACTGCACTGATTTTACACAGAGTATTGCTGGTTATCTCTTTATTTATAATTACTATTGACAATGCTACAGAGAAACTGCTACTCAGAGACCCACTATCCGAATGCCAATAGCTAATTGGCTCCCATTGCTGTGTATGTATCATCTGGGCTATTCTTTGCTATGTGCATGATTTGCATTTATTAGCTCTGAACTTCAACAGATATTTTATTGCTCACTCTGCATCATGTTATCCCTCCACAGCTCTCGGTAGTCAGCTTTCAAGCTATCTACCCTGGGTAAGCATGGATGCTGCGCTGCCTGCAGATTGCTCGGAGCGAGTGAGCAAGGGGGGCTGTTCTCTGCCTGACTCCGCAGACAGCTTGCAGCACTGCGAGCAGTAGTATGTCACCTTTTCCTTTAACAGTCATAGCCATTTCACTACTGCTTCTTTTTCTTTTTTTAAACAAAAATTACTAGATCATATACTTCTGAGCAGCCCACTGACACCTTTGCAATTTCAAATGCCAAGAGCTCGCTGCTCTGCAATTAGCAGCACAGACCTCTCCTCCTGTCCAAGGCGCTTTGCAGCATGACACTGCACTTCTTTGAAACAGAAGTGAAGCACTTTGAAAATTAAACATCTTCTGTGATATTAAATACACTGAATTTGACACAAACGTACAAAGCATAGGACTACAGCATTGTTAGGGCCACTCAGCTCGTCACTTCAGCTTCCAGAGGGATACAGCCCTGGCTTCTGTCTCCCATGATGGCAGAGTACAAAGTGACCAAGGGGGCAACTTACCCTGGCACATCATCAGGACGTGGTGCTGCAGGGCCCCATGGAGCCCCACCACCAGCGAGACACTGGGAAAGGGCCAGGGAGAGCTACTGCGCTTCCCCAAGTTCATGCCTTGCGCCACTCCATTTCTACAGTCCAACCAGAGGAAACGTTTGCTGTCATCACCTATGGAAGTACAACCAAAAGACTTCACAGTTGACCTGAAAACATGAAAGCCAGGTAGGAAATAACAACAGCCAGAGGGGCAGAAGAGAAGCTGCGAAGTTCTCCACCTGGAGCAAGCACGGGTGGGGAAGGGACCACGTGCTCATGGGTTGAGGTCGAAGTCACAGTGGACATCAGAGTGATTACACAGTCAGCATTAAAATTCCTTGCGAAGTAACAGCAGACACTAAAAAACTGCTCAGTCCTCGCGGAAACTCCCAAATTCATTAATACCGTATTTAATTTTCTCTTCCAAAGTCCATTACGGACAGGAGAACAGCTTTCCCAGGGCCACTCCAGGGGCTGGATTTGATCGAGTGGCAGGGCACCAGACGCTGGAAGATTCCCCGAGGCCATCGAGCGCCCACGAGGCAGGGCTGCTGCCCCCGTCCCCATGCTGCGCTGCCTCCCGCTCATGGGTTCGGGGCCAGCGGGGCTCCAGGGCTTGCACCAGCCCCCACCAGACACACGGCTGCCCCGCGCCCGCACTGGGAGCCAGCGCTAGCTGCTGCCACCGCTCCGGCGCTCCTCGCCGAACGCGGCTGCCGCCTCTAGACGCCGGCCTGAGCGCGGCAGCTACGCTCGCCGCTTTTCCCACAGGCGCTGCTTCGTCAACCCGCAATCCAATTTGCCTGAGACAGAAACACCCACACAGATGCGAGTGAGGGAAGGGAGCAGATGAAAGGAAGGATTCATTTCTGATTAGCAGCCGCCCCCGCAGCCCATTCCCGTGGAGACCAGAGGGACGCGCAGACCCCAGCCGGGGCAGGGGAAGGCGCTTCTGTGCAGCAGCCGCCGCTCCTGGCACCACCCGACGAAGCCAGGCACGGCGTCAGCCAGTCCCGCAGCCAGCGCGGCAAAAGCGGCTTGTGACTCTCCTCGGCGTTTCCAACCAGCCCTGCGATGCCGAGGGCTTGCCCGCAGCTCTTGGAGACAGCGGCCAGACCTCGGCAGCTTCCCACCTCTTCCATCTGGAGCGAGCGACAGACGTTGTTCTGCTTATCCTCACACCTCTCCTTCCCTGCCTTCTCCTCCGTGCACTTCCACTTTGTCCCTCTACTACTACTTTATTTCTTATCCTTTTCATTTTTTGTGAAAAGCTTGGCTTAGCTTATGAGGAATATAATGCCACATTGAACATCTGACCAAAAGCAGCTGAAAGCAACAGAGCCTTGGAGAGCCTCAAGGTGAGATGAGTTTATCTGGTCTCTGAAGGGCTGATCATATTTTGCACTCTTGCAGTGCCTTCCAAGCAGCAGGTCTGAAAATAAGGATGTGTTTATGCTGCACAAGGTAGTTCAGTGCACAGATAGCCAAAGCTGCATCAAGAGTGGAAACTGTTTATTTTGCCCTGTCCACGCCGCTGCTCTAGATCATCGCAGCTAGCTTCCACTTTACCTCCCCAAAATGGCAGGTACCAACAAAAAAAAAAAAAACAAAACAAACAAACAAAAAAGATCAAGCATGGGGCTTTCAAATGCTGCTCCCTCCTGGAACATGGAAAGGAAATGTTAAATTGAAAGTCTTATTAACTGCTTTGTATTTTTTGAAGTTATTTTTTCTTTAATTTCCATAGTTCATGCAAGGTTAAAAGGGCTTTTAAAGCCAGTTTCTGTAACAAAGAGTAAGCTGCTGGTAATAACCATCCTTTAGCACACTATTACACAATGAAGACCAGCCTCAGAGAGGCTGAGATCGTTCCCTAGCACTACTTCTCTTCAGGTTAGGAGGGGACCTAAAATTTTTGTTCTCTCGCTGCTGCAGGTTCAGCAAGATCAAGCATGAGCAAAGCTGCCACTGAGCCACCATATAATCCCGAGCGTGCCCACCTATTTAAGAACATGCAGAGCTCCAGTCTCCCCATTTCAAAAGTGACAAAGAGAACTGGAAGAAGCTCCAGTGGAGGTGCAAGGAGAACAAAGGTCTGGAATAGCACCTGCACGTGAAATAATGCATAGACCAGAACCCTCCAGCTTGCAAGAGACCAGTGGAGTGGGAAGTCAGTGGAACTGCACATGGCCAGGAAAGGATGGACACACATCAGCCGTTCACTGCTTCTCCTCACACAAGAGGTGGGTGCATCACCCAAAATGCTGGGCAGCAGGTCTAAAACTAAACCAGGGGGGTAGCTCTTTATACAACACTTACTAAGCTGAGGAACACTTTGCCACGGGACATTATTGACAGTACAAGTTATCATGGGTTCAACAGGCTACTGGAGGAATTAATGAAAGAAAAAAAATCCTCAAAAGCTATAAATTAAGCCTTGAGTCATTACAAGCGTAACCTCCCAGCCACCAGCAAGCACTGCTATGCACCTTCCTCCCTTCATACTCTTCTGCAGACCGCTGCTTTGGGCCACTGTCACCAAGAAGTGGAACCATACAGTCCTTTGTCCTGATCAACACGACTGGTTTTAGATTCTTATATTAAAGGAAAACAACACAGAGAAGAGAAGATGCCCTTGCACTGAGCTGCCATCACACAAAACTACTGTTGCTAATTGGAATATAATGATTATGCAAGGAATATGAAAAATACATAGCCTCGGAGGCTGTCATACAATCATGGACAGCAGTTTGTATGATGTGCACTATGCAGCAAACTTCAAGAAAAATCTGAGAAGCTCACACTTTATCGCATTCAAACTAAGTATATCCCAAAACAAGGAGACCCCAGAAGCACGACAAGTAGGTGCTGAGACTTCTGAATAGCTGCCATAACTACAAACAACATTTGAAAAAGATCAGGAGAACAAAACACATGACAATAAATGCGCCACCTCATCCGTGCATCAAGTGCAACACTGACCACTTCATTTCAAGAGCACTTCTCAGCTACAGAAAAGTTAGAGACCAACAAGTGACACGACCACAGCCATGAAAAGGCTTTTTATGATAAAAGGCTGAAAAACCTGGGGATTTTTAAAGAAGAGAAAACAAGGTGAGAGTGATGAAGAGATATAACAACGAAACCTAAGTACTGTCCTGAACTTGCTCATCAGTTTTGATATTAAGAAAGAGGTGTTTAGTGTGAGATCTCATCAGTGATCCCAATGTCACATCGGTTCTTAGCAGAGACTAGAAGTTAGCAACCCAGTAAGACGTACATGCAGTAAACACTTCATATGGTGCATGGTTTACAACATATGCTATCCATGTTGTAAGTGTTGCAAACTGAAGGAAAACCTTTCAGGGGGAAAAGAATGGTGCTAATTAACGAAGCTGCCTAGAGAAAACGCATGTCTAGATAATGGATAGGAAAGAGCTACGAGTCCTTCACAGCCATGCTTCATGCAAGTCCTAGAGCAGCATCCCTGACACAAAACAAGAGGAGGGAAGAAAAATTCGAAAGAAAATGACAAGGGAGGAAAAGAAAAATATTCCATTTTTATGAAAGTTCTTAAAGGAGTGGTTCTGAAGTAGCCCAAGAAAGCCAAGGATGAAGAGAAAGTAGCCCGTATATAGGTAGAGGAGGTACTCCATTTCTTATTTAAGAGTCAAAGGCTACTAAAAGGGACCAGATCCAAAAATCAGTATTGACAGGATGGAGTGTTGTTGGAAAGTTCCCAGTAAAAATGGCAGGAGAAAGGCCCCAGCATCAACAGAAATACTGCTACATTTGAAGCAGATATTGATAACACTGGGTTTTTTTTTTTTTCCTCTCCTTGAAGCAGCGCTTCCACTCCACTAGAGCACCTCATTCTGCACTTCATTGTGCTCGGCAATGAGTGCACGTCACGGTAAGCTGGCAAGCGCTCTGTTCCTTAAAGAGCAGAGAATCCCTTTACAGCAATGCTCAAATTCACGATTGCACTTCACAGGCAAGACAAGGTTTGGGATACGCGTCGCTGAGCAGCCTGCCAGGCTCCGGCTGCGGACCGATGAGATCGGCTTTCTCTCGTCACACGTCGGCACCTACCCGGGCTGGCGGCAGGGTGGTACCCATGGGGGAGCGAGGTTTCTCCTCCCGTCCTGGCCAAGCCAGCCAAGCAGACGACGCTGTTGCACAGATCTGGTCTTGTGAGTCAGCAGAGCCCCAGGAAACACTCCCAAGCAGAATCAGCATTTGCAAATCTAATAGCATTTCAGGGAAACACTGCCAACTGTTTACAATGGGATAAATCATCATGGTGGAGCTGCCGGTGCGTTATGATGTCTCACATTTTTTCACCAAAACATTCTGTTTTCAGCAACCTCTAATGTGCCTGAAGTTAACTGTATAGTATAGCCTCTCTCCTTTTCTGTGCTGTCTCTGCTGCACCTTACCCTGAAGCTAGTTGCTAGCTGTCCACAGCGCTCCCGTGAAGCTGTGCCTCCTCTTCCCACTTTCCAGTGCGGATGACTGTCCTCCCATGCCAAGGCCACAACAGATACCATGGATGGGAGAAGCCAGCCTGGGAAAGCCCAGAAGGCGCATGGCAATCTCAACTGCCAGCTCTGCCTGTAATTGTAAACTACAACATTTACAGGCGGAAGCCAACCGTTATTCAATGTGAATTAGGAAGACAATTTTATTTTCATGCAGAGTTTCCTCTACCTTTCCTTCATCGACTAACAGCTAGCTTTGCCATCAGGAAGAGCAGCCTGGAGGAGGCAGCCCCCCGGGTTTAAAGCTACCTGCCCCCCCATGCTGGAACAAGGGGCAAGACCCACCTGGCAGTGAGCGGACATCTGCCTGGAGTGATTGGGGCTGCCTCTACAGACACAGGACAGAGATGGCATCGTCAGCGGGGCTGAGCTCAGGGGTCCCCCGCAGGAGAGGGCGATGGGAGCAGATGGGGACGTTGGTGGTGCACAGCCCTTCCTGGGGCCAGTTCTGTTTCACCTGATGCTCCCCAGTCACACCCTCACAGATCAGGGGATTGGATCTCCAGCCTGGGGGGGACTGGTATCACAAAGGAGAGTATGGTATCCATCCCTCCTGACTAAGCTCAAATACTTACATCCTAGCATTAAAAACTCCGAACAACCTACGCCAAGACCACACGAACTGGGTGTGTACTCCTGCCACCTCATTCATGAGCAGCAGGGGAAGAAGCAGGGTCTGGTACTGCCTCTTCCCTGTCCTGCACCACCTCGGCAGCAAGCGGCAGGCAGATAGCTAGCACTTCTGCGGAGACTCTCCTGGGATCAGCTCAGTCCTTTCCACAGCTCTCACCAGATGCCACAGGAGTACCTTCTTGGGAGGTGTCCTGGTTTTGGCTGGGACAGAGTTAATTTTCTTCCTAGTAGCTGGTACGGTGCTGTATTTTGGATTTAGTATGACAACAACGTTGATAACACACTGATGTTTTAGTTGTTGCTAAGTAGCACTTATCCTAAGTCAAGGATTTTTCAGTTTCCCATGCTCTGCCAGCAAGGAGGTGCACAAGAACCTGGGAGGGAGCATGGCCAGGACAGATGACCCGAACTAGCCAAAAAGATATTCCATACCGTAGAATGTCGCTCACTATATAAACTGGGGGAATTGGCCAGGAGGGGCAGATTGCTGCCCAAGGACTGGCTGGGCACCAGCCAGCAGGTGCTAAGCAATTGCATTGTGCATCGCTTGTCTTTGTTGGGTTTTATTTCTCTCTCTTTTTATCTTCCTTTTCATTACTATTATTATTGTATTATTTTATTTCAATCAAACTGCTCTTATCTCAACCCATAAGCTTTACTACTTTTTCCGATTTTCCTCCCCATCCCACCAGGGCTGAGGGAAGAATGAGTGAGTGGCTGCATGGTGCTTAGTTGCCAGCTGGGGTTAAACCACAACAGGAGGCATGTGCATCTCCTTGGTTGGTCTTCCTGTGTACATCACAAGAAACATACAAGAACAGAGAAGCTTCAGGAACTGTGGGAAAACCAGCAGGATGGGAAAGGAAGGTCCCTTCTTGTACTCTGCCCCCCCCAACACGACCCAGGCTAGACAGCAGGAATCAGGGAAAGAAGAGGAAAGACTGGTCTCCAACAGCCCTTGTAAACTCACACACATGGAGGACACAGCAAGGAGAAAAGTGGAAAAGGATGCAGTGGAGTGGAGAAAAAAAAATTCATAGTTACCTAGTTCACGAAGCTGATCTTCTACTGCGAAGCATGAATGAAAATGAAAGAGAAAAAACATGGGACACACGCACTAGCAAAGCAGAGAGCAAAGCAGAAAAACACATAAATGAAGCACGAGAGCTGTTTCCAGCTCAGTCACTGGGACACACCTGGGCCATGGGTAGCAACAGGGCACTGACAGCCTGGCATCCTACAGCCCACTGATGTTGGCCCCGCAGCGTCTGGTTTACCAAAACCCAGAGGTCCGCACACTTTCTAACCATACAGCCTTCAGAGGACAATGCTTTTTGACTCTTCTACCCCATGGCCTCACATCCAACAGACAAAACCATTCTGCAAGGCCCCGTCAGTCCAAAACAGAAAAGGAAATTCAGTTTATAAAATAGTCCATATACTAAATATAAAAATAAAGAAGTCTCTGTCCCTTCTGCCCAGAAGAGAAATCGAAAGCATTTTTGTTTTCCTCCCTGCACCACTTCCCACTCAAGTCTAGACAGCCCACTATACTCTTCCTTTCGACAGACTGCTCACCTCCCGATCCCCTTTCTCGTACCCGATGCATGGTGTACAACAGCAATTCTGCGTAAACCAGCGTGCTGCTGACACATCCAGAAGCCCAAAGTCACACAATGTATGGCCTGTTTAAGCTGTGCTGGATGTCCACAAGATTCTGATGTTCCTGAAAACCCAGACAGATGTCTATCTGGTTTGTCCACTAAAGTCCTCAAGAAGCTCCAAGTGATTCCAGACCTGAACAACTAATCCCATCATCAAGAAACATACCAATACCTGTTCTTCCAACTACTGCTTTCTAAATTATCATTCTTTGCTGGCTTTCTCCACTGAATTCTTGCCCTTCCTCTGGCCTACATTCAAACAGAATAGAATATTTTAGTTGGAAGGGACCTACAATGATCATCTAGTCCAACTGCCTGACCACTTCAGGGCTGACCAAAAGTTAAAGCATGTT
>JAVJGG010000005.1:308339-319864 GCA_035590195.1 Aviceda cuculoides | reverse complement strand
GGCCCCACGCATCACTGCTCAGTAACTAACTAGACATCAGTCAGCGAGTGGTGAGCAATGCATTGTGCATTGCTTGTTTTGTATATTCCAATCCTCTTATTAGTATTGTAATTTTATTATTGTTATTATTATCATTGTTGGTTTCTTCCTTTCTGTTCTATTAACCTGTTCTTATCTCACCCCACAAGTTTCACTTTTTTTTGTCCTCTCCCAATTCTCTACCCCATCCCACTGGGGTGGGAAGTGAGTGAGTGGCTGCGTAGTGCTTTAGTTGCTGGCTGGGGTTAAACCACAACAGGATGCTAAACATGCACTCATCTCAAGCATAGATTTGGAAGCACCAGACCAAAGTCCACCAAGACTGCACACACCTGACTGTCCCAGCAGCCCCTGCCCTCAAGGTGCTTCAGGCCTGCTCGCTCCCAGGTTCAGCTCCACGCTCTCGGACTCAGCTGAGTGAAGAACATTGAGACCTGCCGTCTCAAACAAACACTGTGCTGCATGCGAATGGTCAGCATCCTCAACACAGATCCCCAGATCAGGTTGAATACTCAAGTCGGACTGTTACACAGCCCTTTCAAACCTGTTGCTGCAACCAAATTGACAGGTGCGAAGAATACACACCGATAAAGAGAGAAGCTGGGGTTCACGAGGCAGTTCTCTGGATGTCCAAGAACTTGACTCCATAAGCATGCTCTTGAGGAACACAAAAGTATGCAAATGCACAGCCAGTGCTTCAGCTACTCTGCACAGCTGTCCACATGCACAGCCTTACCTTGCTGTGAACACAGCCCATGCACTCTTTCAGCAAGCAGAAACTAAGTTATCCTAAGGCACGTCAATCCTACAGCAACTAAAGCCTGGCAAGCTCACACCCGAGTTTTCCCTCTAATAATAGGTCTCTGTGCCCCCATAGCCGAAAACTGGGACACTACTAAGGTCAAGCTGAGGCATACAGAAGATGCTGACTTGAATTAATGAAGCATTTTCTAATTCTGGAAGGTAAATAGGGACAGCTGCCAGCTCAGTGCACACCTAAATGCATTTGACTCGAATGTCTTACTAATTTAAGCACTTTCCAAAGACAGACAGACTATTTTGCTAAAATGGCACCCCCAAATTCCAACAGGTCATGTTTAGAGGTCATCTACAAACACATTTTAGCTGCTAATTTACTTGCCATTATGTCTGGCAGGAAGACACGTCTCTGCCATGTTACCAGGTCTGTCTGCAGCCAAGGCAAGAGGCAAGCCCACCTTGTACTCCCAGGACAGTCTAGCCAATAATTACCAAAACCACCCCCAAAACCCAGAGAGCATTCCAGTACCTGTATGCTCCTTGGTAGTATGCTGGTTTTGTGCATTTGTAGTAATGCCCCATAACTCTGTCTAATAAGTGATTTACAGCCTACAGAAATCTCGGTGAGGAAGGGGGAGTACAAGGAAACCCTTTCTCCCAGAGGACAAAGAAAAGCAATGCTCAAGGACCAAACTATTAGATTATACATGCAGTAAGTAGAAAGTGCCAGGAAATGCAGAAATATCCTAATTAAACTTTAAAAGAAAGAGGGGGGAGTTTGTTTATTTTTTAAAACTACAGTAAGTTTGCCACTACATTTACTATTTTTATGTCCAAAAGTTTGTAAATAGAAACCTTGGTGAAGGATGTGTGTGCATCCTGACCACTTCGTATGGATCAGCAAGGTTATACCACCAGGTGCATCCCCTTTATCTGTCACCAATAAAGAATGTCAAGGCTCTGATGTGCAAAAAGATCAGTTAATTTGTATCAGTGATCTGAACTGAAATGTATTAGTCACTGCAAATCATATTTGTAAGTGGACGCTCTTATGCAGAATTAAAGTGAATATAATTTCCTTTATCATAATTATAGCTTTGGGAGTGAATTGAACTAAACTAAATGAACTATTTCAGTTCCAAGTCAGAGGCCACAACTGTTTTAGCGGGTAAACTGGTCTATTACAAAAGGCAGCATGGATCAGCTCTTCTGATTACCCTATCTAGCCAAGCCATAAAGGAAAAAATGATTTGTGGGATCTAACAAATAGAAGTCTCAAAGGACCATGCTGTTGATAAGCAGACATTCAACACTCAGTACTGCCTGTGCTGATGCTCACTATAGGCAGCCTATTAACAGGAAATCCCTGGGTTCAAATATTATTATGATCACAAGTTTTAGCTAAACAAGTCACCAAACTCCCAGCAGATCTAGGTTCAGGACCACAGAACAGAGCTGAATACAAGCACAAAGAACACTCTCATCAAGTTAAAGGCCAGCAGTGCTCTGGATGAGGCCAGAAGGCAAATTACAGCTGGCCTGATTTCTGCCAGCACACAGCCTCACCCAGCAAGTTCTGCCCCAAAGAAGCAACCCTGGGCAGATCAGAACAGGGCTGGACACTGGGCTGACAACCACGAGCCACGTACCAAAATCTTTATCGAAAGTGCATGCCTTGTGGATCTATGCCAGGCTAAAGCCTCTCCCTGCAGACCTGCAGTACGCTGGCCAAAAGCTGCTCCGAAGACACCTCCTCCTTGCCCACACTCAGCCCCCAGACAACCCCCTGGAGTTCCGAGGAGGAGGTCCCCCTTGTCCTTTGGGACTATGAACTCATACGGAGCACTGGGCATCTCTCCAGTTACCTGCTACAACAGCCTAAAGCAACCGCGTTGAACTTTAACGGTCATGCTCCTAATAAACGGCAATTATTCTTACAATTAAAAATTAATCAAACAGTATTTAGAGGTAACATACAGAAATTATAGAAAATCATTCTTATCATTACTTGTATTTTAGAAATAGATAACATAGCTTCTCCTCATCAACCTCCCAAAAATCTGCTGGGACATCCTTCCATGCCTCCCATGGATGGGATTTAAGATCTGCATCCTGGGTTTAGCTTTTACATTACACCAGAGCTGAGCTCTCCCCAAGGCCCAGTTCAGACCCAAGCCTTCCTTCCCAAAGGCTCCCTGTGAGTTGGCCACCAACGTGCTGGCACTCGGGCACACAGAGGCAGCAGCATCTCTTGCCCCGTCTGTAGGCAGACTGTATTAACAACTGTCCCAACATTCTACTCAACTATATCAATCATGAGCTCACCAAGAACTAAATGCTGCTTCTGATAGGCAGCAGGGGATCAAAAGAAAATGCTAATACACAGATATGACTTGACAGCAAGCTTTAAACAAGGAGCAGAGTATGTGGATCATTACTAATTCTTAATCAAGGCAAGAAACAAACACAACAAGCATGAGCCCTCATGCCCATCAGCTATTCCCAGCTGGCGTGACAGCAATGCCCTTAGTTTTAGGAGACTGTGATGTATCATTTGGAGAGCCCAAGAGAGGCAGCCCCTGGTGCGTCTTACAGGTGTTAGACCCAAGGTCCATATTTAATCCACAAACATGTGGCTGGATTTGAAGCAAGCTGTTACTGTCAGGCACAGAGATTTCTGCTGGCACACTTCTTCCCAAAGCTGAAGATTCAGATTATCTAGCAAGCCTCTGTGCCAGCAGAGTCCCAGACAGTCAAACAACAGAGCTCCACCTTGGGAGCAAACTGCTAAAGTGCCAGTCTCACCTCTCCTGAGCTGGAAAGCCTTGAATAGCAACACATCTGATCTTTATGCAAAAGACACCCACCAGTAGGCTTGTTCAGTCGTTAATTAACTTCACCCTTAAAAGATTAAAGATATGAATTCACTATTTAAATGAATCAGTGTACGCTGAGGCAGCCATGAACATCTGTCTCTTGCTCCCTTTGCAAAACAATGCTTTGGCCACGTGGAAAGCAGCCTTTACGCTGGGAAAGCACGATGATTCATTAGGGAACCTTTTGCTGGTTCCAAGAGAAGACCCATAACTTTGGTTAACAGCCACCTGGGATGGGTGAGGAGTGTCAGACTGATGACTGCCCTTTTCATTAACTTCCATAGCAGGACGTTAAAGACAAGAGCAGAGCACACTTTCTGGACAGAAAGTAGATGCTAAAGTCAAACAAACCCTTGCTATGGCTTGCAGGAGCCACTGCTAATGGCCAAGACAGATGAAAGACACAGCTAAAAGGCTATCTATATCTGAGCTAGTCAACAGAGAAATAGTCTATTTCAGAGTGTGATTCATCAGACTTATTTTAAATGTCTAACTTGGGATGAGATAAATTGCACTTTGGAAGAGCTATTTCTTAGCACTGACTGCAGGCAGCCCAGACAACTACCTCAGGTGTAGCTGCGTACATCAGCCAGCCACACGCAGACAGTTTAATCACCCCCCCCACCTCTCCGACAGCCTTCAACTCCCCCCAGTCCAGAGAGCAGACTCGCACTGGTGCTTCAAACGCAACGGCAGCTCCGCCGGCAAGAGGGTGGCCCTAACCCCACGGTCAGCCCGCAGGAGGGCCGCTCGGCCCAGCACCTCGCAGTTCGTGCCCGGAGCTGCAGAGGCTCTCCAGGACAGCCACCAACCGCCCCTGGTTTGTGCTCGCTGCCTCCTGCCCCGAAGGACGTGCTCGGTCAGAGGTGCCTTCGCCCTGAGCCGGCCGTGACTGCCTCTGGAGCAGATCTTAAAGATCCCAGACTTTGGGAGAATGCATCTTCCACCCGAGCCTCTCCTTTCTGAGGCTGCCAGATCAGCCAGAGAAACCCTACAGAAAGCTGTTAAGAGGGGGGAAAAATTATCAGACTTCCTGCCCTTTACAGAACCAGCTCAAGTGCAACGGACAAACAACTTCAGAGGAAAAACCTCCCGAGCTGGGAAAACAAGCTTGGGGAGGAAAAAAATAGTCTCTTTGTAGCGGGAAAACTATTGTGCAAAGATTGATCCTGGAGGCTACCCAGGTGGCTGGGACGGCCAGCTTTGACTGCAAGGGTAGATGGAAGGGGAAAGCACCCGATTCAGTACGGTATCTGGTTAAAACTAACGGAAATCACAAACACCAGAGGAAGCCATACATTAAACGCAGGCACACAAACATTCGCAGCAGGTCATACCGGAGGCAATAGCAAAGACCAAAGCGCTGTGGGTCTGCACTGACGGGCAGCAAAGGAACGGAGCAGGCACGGCGCTGGGGGGGCGGCCCGGACTTGGCCACCCACAAGAATGGGGAAACGTGACAAGCAGGAACATGTTGGGGCATGCGGGGGTCTGGTGGGGTTGTGTGAAATTTATTATGAGATAACAGAAAGGGGCTGTGGGATTATGTAAAATTAGAGAGACAGGCAGACATACACACATATACATACAAAAATAAAATTCCGAGAATATGAACAGGCAAATTTCCTGTCATAACCAAACACAAATTTCAAGCTATTTCATGGGGTTTTTTAAGAAAGAAGCCAGAAGCAAGTTATAGCAGAAAAGAGTAGGCCTGTTCAGCTATGGAGTGACAGCAGGTCAGGGATTATCATGGGCGTGCAGCTTGGTTAAGGCAGCTGGAGCCAGCGCCATGTTCACAACTGGTACGGGCTGAAGGCGAGACTGAAGTAAAAGGAAGGACTGTTTAATTGATCAGCCATGGTCCGGGAATGGGACGGATTGTGCTCACAAGAAGATGGCTTGGTAGCACCAACAAGCATCTGCCTGGAATTTGACTGAAGACATTTGGCAGCCAAAGCAAACCGTGCTGTAATTTGATTTAAGACAGAGAGGCAATGCTAGCTGTCAGTACTCGATTGTCCTGAAAGCACATCTGACAGATGCGGAAAGTAGAGGAGCATGTGGTAGATGAGATGAGACATTTGTATTTGTCCTGTGCTTCCTGTGTCAACAAGCAGAAAATGTCACCGTTTTAAGGAGAACTCTACCTTGCTAGAAGAAGCCTGAGAAGGCAATAACCTTGCCTATTATTTTTTGCAAGTACCTTGGTTCAGCAGCCACTCAGGAGGATGCTTTTTAAAATCTTTATGCTTTCAAACATACTGTTCAGCAGTGCACTATTTAGACACAAATTTCTTTCTGCTATAGAAATGAGATGTAGGCAAAGCATAGGAAATGGAGAAGGACCTTCAGAAAGAGTTCAGGAGCATAAATCCACCCCCCCAAACACACTGTCTGAAAAACACTCTCAATGTCAAATTAAGATGATTGGTTTTACATTTTTCCCCAAGAACTTGCATCTGTAAGTACTGCAGCACTAGAAGAGAATCCAGTGGATGAAGAACAAATTGGACCATAGGTTTGGTTAAAATAAATAAATAAATAAATAAAAATAGGTGTATCTTTAGGAGAAAAAAAATTTCTTCAAATGAAAAAGTCCATCCAAAAGCAAGATGCAAGAGGCAGTGGCATTCTGAACAACCTGTTGGAAATAAGACTAAAAATAAAGGACAATTTCTGTGCTAGTCAATCTCAAGCAAGTATGTTTTCTCTGTACTTGGGTCCAGCTACTGAACTGATGCACACAAGCCAAGTGAAACCACCCCAATAAACTCTGCTGGGAATCTTCTGTTTCTCCACTGCGCAGCTGAGCTCAGGATGCTGTCGTGGATACCAGGTACCTGAGGAGAAAGTAGGAGACAGAGGATTTCTGCTACAGAAATAAGAGTTTTGATGGTATCTCATTCTTTTGACTTGTCAGCAAGGTTTCCTCTCCTACAGTGACAAGCTGATAAGAATTCTCAACGTATCATCACAGATGCCAAGTACAAATACTATCATTTTTATGCCAATATGCAATAATCCAACCTCACACTGGGTACCTATATGACTTTCAAATGGTATTTGATCCACACACTAAGGAGTCTCATTTTGGTGTATTTCAGAGAGACACTGGGGCAACATCACTCATTGCATATTCAGCAAACACAAAGTTGTTGACATAGGAAATGCTCATTACCCTTCTTTTCATAAAAGTAGGGAAGAAATTCCATTAAAAACACGCAGGTAAAGAAAGAATGAAAAATACAGAACATTGCAGAAAATAGTTGTCTTGACCTAAAGGCTTTCAAACACTTTAAAGCTTCAGTGTGAATACTCAAAGGCAGCAGAGCCAAGGCCTGCGCAGGAAACAGGCACAATAGGACAGACTGCATACCTGTGCGATATCCATTAATACAAACTCTGTTATCTTATATGGTTCTTCTGCCAGCATCTAATTATCTCACCAGTATGGTGTTACACATATAATGAGCATCTTCGTAGAAAGCAGGTACTGAAAAAAGCTGACATCTGAAGGAAGATCCCATAAGTTCTCAAGACTAATATTCCCTAGCAGAGGAATTTATGCTGAAGAAAAAAGAAAGTACAGAAAAGTTTCAGAGATTTGTTATATCCTAAGCAAGCAAAATCTCTCCATCAGTGTACCTGAATGGAAAGTAAAGTTGGAGGCAAGTGGACCACAACAGTTCAGGCCCATTTTGTTCTTCCTACGTGCAGCAGAGAAACTGAGGTCCTGATGCTGTTTCCTGACATCATCTCTAAAACCTTCCTTCATTCTGTGATTATTTTTTTTCTCCAAATTCTTAAGCAGAGAATCTCTTGTCAAGGACACCTTGATTTCTTCTAGAAGGGTTATTTGGCCTTAGCAGGACATTTTAAGTTTAGTAGCTTCAACAATCTAGAAACCATGCTGTTGACTTGCAACACGTAAGATCTCGGTGGAAAAATCCTGTCCTAACCTCAAGTAAAGAAATTTAGCACAGCAGAAAGCAGGACTTATGACAGACAGCAGTCCCAAGAGGTTGTATAATTCTCATACCAGGCTACAGCAACGAGCCGCATCTTGGCTTCTTCCCATCTCTTTCAAAATGACCTTCCCAGTAGACAAAACAAGAAGGAACAGAAGGAGAATTTCCTGACTCCAGTATGAAGGAAAAGCTTCACCAGTAATTCCGAGTTCCTCCTAGCCCTGAAGTAGGCACAGACACACTCCGTAATAAACTCGTTCACAGAAATAAAGCTAGAAAGGGAAACATAGGATCACAGGTTTGTTGCTAACTTTTGTTGCTAGCGATCATAAAAACCACTCGGCTTAAGCACGTGCCAAGAGACTGTCTTCTACACGCGATATACGGCCAGTGAAGCCTGATCTGAACAACCACCCAAAGAACCCCCAACCCACACAGGTGTTGGTGGCCGACGCCATCTTCAAATATGACAACTCTGGAGATTAGCCCCTGATGCCAGGATGCAGTTTATCTAATCTGTGTGTTCAAATTACCTACTTGTTCAGGGAAGGGGCTGGGATTGCCTGTCCTAGGTCAGTTCAGTGCTCTGAGCCCCAGGGCATGAGCACAAGGCACAGAAGCACACCCCATAGCAAGCAAGCACGCTTATCCCTCCAAATGACATAAGGAGCCTGAACATGCACAGCCTGATCTGTGGCAAAAATTAAACTTTAAACAGAGCGAGAAAATTTTAGGCAAGACCAATTTTTCTAGCCGTAGTTTAGGATTACTAAAAATAGAGTTTATAATGTCAACTGGTGGCAGCTTTAATAATCGTAGAGGGATTACTTGTTCCGCATGTCCTGAGGGAATCTCCATCTCTTCTTTGCACTGAAGTAGATTGTGACACTTCTTCCCATTGCACTGTCCTCATCAGAGCCCACCCGACCATCTTAATCCTTGATTGATATTAGACCACAAAGAGCATTCCAGAAAGGTTGTAAGATTCTAAGAAGCTACTTTCGTCTCCTCCAGTGTTCCAACATACCTCACGGACTCATGGGATCTGATGGCCTTTTCTTGCAAACGCTCAGAGTCCCAACATCCAGACGCGTCCCTGGTACTAGGGGCTGTCCAGGTGGATGCATGTATCTAACAGATCACCTGCATCCATCAGGGAGGCAGGGTCCTCAGAGCTGAAACCCTTACACTCCTATCCAGGCTTTTGGTTTCTTTCTTTCTTTCTTACTAGGTTATGCTGCTGCGGTGGGTATAATTCAAAATCACCACAAGCCTGCAGCCAGCTCTGAATGGAAGACAATGCCTACTAAATAGCACTTCCCTCCAAAAAGCACATCCCTTCCCATGCTCCAGGTCTCTTCCAACTACCAAATGACCAGTGAGTGACATTTCAGGTGTCAGGGCCCAGCTCAATGCTAGCTACCAAGAACTGGCCTCCTACGCAATCCCAGAGAAACCTGACACTGGAGCTGCTGGTACTACACAGCTCCATGACGGCAAGCACTGGGGGCAGTACGATGCCATGACTTCCCAACATAACCCAGCTCATCAGCTCCCTCCTCAATAAATGGGAGGGCACAGTCAGAGGATAGTCTTTGAACAACTGTGTAAACTTCAATCCAAGTTGTAACACCCCCGAAGAAACACCAAATAAATCAGTCACCTTTATTTGTGACTTACATTGGCTGTTACCAACATTTAACAAGTGAATAAGCATGGAAAAGGAGAGGAAAGGGAGGTATGGTTCACAGCTTAAGCTAAATATATATTTAATATTCCTGAACTTTGTAAAGTTTATTTGCTTTAAAAAAGTTGAACAGGGTATATAAATTCTATGTTCTCTTTATCTGAAATCACTTAACCAAAACAATGCAAGATCTACCTGGACACCACCCAAGACTGCAATCACAAAGACCTATTTATTTACAACAGAAACCAAACTGGGTTAGAGAAGAACAAAAGGGTTGATCAGAGGTATAAAAAAATTAATTGCAGGAAAAGATTTAAAGATGGGGTGCATTAATGGCAAAGCAATGTGTATTTAAGCAGATAAAAACAGGCATATAATGGTGAGTGGGATTTCAAAAAAAACAAAACTTCCACTGAGCATCTGAACAAGTTAACACTTAAACTGAAGAGTAACATATTTATAAACCAGTAAGATTAGATACTTTTCTATATCAGGCATAATTAGCTGTCTTATGACACAACTGGCATAAAGAGTGCAGCAAGGATCAGAAAGAGGTCAGGTATTTATACAGAAAATACAGGGTGGTGAGACACTGGCCCAGGTTGCCCAGAGACATGGTAGATGCCCCATCCCTGGAATCATTCCAGGTCAGGTTGGACGGGGCTCTGAGCAACCTGATCTAGTTGAAGATGTCCCTGCTCATGGCGGGGGGTTGGACTAGATGATCTTTGAAGGTCCCTTCCAACCCAAACCGTTCTGTGATTCTATGAAAACAAGAACAGCCAGAGATATACTCGGCAAGATACAACGAAGTCCACTGACTCTGCAGCCCACTGCAGAGCCACAGTTTGGAAGTCCATATCCTACAAACCCCATCACCCCCACGTCCACGGCTCCCTGTGCACACACAGCATCTGCCCCCAGCCCAACACCTCTTCCCACCATAATATTCCCAGCCACCGTTTTACTCCTGTTTGGCCAGAACGTGACAGCTCACATCATGGCTGTCATCGAGCTTGCAGAGGCTTGGTGGCTGGGACCACCGGGCTCAGTGAGCCATCAGCTGGCTGCTTTCCCCACCCTCAGCTGCCATGTCTTGAGCAACTTGGCCTTGAAACCTCCACACATAGGACAAATTTGGCTGAAAACGTTTAAGTGGCTTGAAAGTTGAGTATGAAGCAATCAGAAAAGAAGAGGAACAACACTTGCTTATGTCCACCTGCCTCAGGAGAACAGTCTAAAAGCAGGGTCCGTGGATCTTCCTGCGTGGGGGCAGGAGCCAGACAAGGACCACTGGGCTCTCTCGAGGGCCAGTTCTGCGGCTCAGTGCGCTACCATACCCTTTCCAGGAGCCTGCGGCATTAGCTAACCAGAGACTAATTACCACACAGGGACAGGACCTTGCTTAGATCTAGGAGAGAAATTACCCATGCCTACAGTGGAAAAGCGTTACTTGCGTGTCCCGCTGACCTGAAAGGGAACAGCATCACACCCCGCCACCTGGTCACCACAGGCTTGGCCATGCAATTGTAGATACCGTAAGCAACAAAAAACCCCACTTCTTCAAAACAACTTTTTTCACATCCCTGAGATATTTTATTCAGTTCATTTTCTTTTGTCTTTCATAAGCAATTCTTCTCTTTTTCCTCTTCCATGACTCATTTTTCAAAGTTTCCAACAACAACAAGAGGAAATAATTTATCCATGTCTCAAGAAGCTCTCGTTATTCCTGAAAAATCTTTTAATTTCCAAACACTGGCCACTGGACAAACAGCACAGAAGCATAGCTCCCAGGCTCCCACAAGACCTAATAACCTCAGCCAACCAATTAGGAAGCTTCCCAAACGAGGTATCATTCAAATCACTCCAGGGCACGTGTCCAAGACTGCCATGCTCAAGGCACAGCACCTTTGGTAAAGCCATGGCACAGGAGAAACACAGGAACGTACCACAGCGGATGGGCACAGCTCTGCAGAGCTGTCTGCCACCACTCCTCTCCAGCACGCAGGGATGAGAGATAACGACTCCTGTTATCCAAAGGCCTGGTAGGATCCACACTCATGCCTAATTACCTCCAAGGAACTTAGGGCTGCAGAGAACTGGAACAGTATTCATAGAATCATAGAATCATTTAGGTTGGAAAAGACCTTTAAGATCATTGAGTCCAACCATCAACCATGCCCACTAAAC
>JAVJGG010000005.1:276771-300474 GCA_035590195.1 Aviceda cuculoides | reverse complement strand
ACGCCGGCCTGGGGACGCTCAGCCCGCAGGGCCGGGCACTCGCGCTTCGGGCTTCGCACACAGGCGTGGGCACGCCAGCGGGGCGGCCGGGTTGCCGGTGCAGCATCGCCGCAGCGCTGGGGCCGTCGGCCCCCTCCGGCACCGCTGACTGCAATGGGTGCCCACGCAGACCTGTCAGCAAGCAGGATCCCGCTCCAGCCATTTCGCCGCTCCAAGCTACTGACTTCGAGCCTACCCTCCCCTCGCCGTGGCACCAATGCTGTTCTCAAACAGCCGTGCTGCCGACGCGCAGCGACCCCAGCTACCGAGGAACCCCCAGCTCCACCGCTGATCCTGCACCTTGGCACCCTCCGGCAGCGTTGCGGCGGGTTTATGCACCATCGCCCGTGCATTTTCTCAGCAACGTCGTGTTGTCTTTCATGTGATTTTTGAAAACACTGCTGCTGGACCAAGAGACGGTCTTTGCGCGAGTGACGTGAAGATCGAAACAGCAGCCCAAAGTCTCCATGGCTCCTCTTGAGCCGTGGCACTGGGAAAGCATTAATCATGTGGTTTGCAATCCAGTTCGTATCTGCCATATTGATTTTGTAGCACGCTCATTTTTTAATCGTTAAGGAGTTATTAAGTCACAATGTCTCAGAAACCTACATCTATTGTATCAGAGGTACATTTATAACAAGTTTTGTAATCATTTCAAAGAATACCACCATTTTTGTTTGGGCTCTTTCGGCAGGCTCAATTTCAATTAAAGGATCTTAATTAGTTTAATCATATTTCATGTTAATGCCCGCTTGATAGAGACCTGTGTCAGTCGTGCAGCTGCTGCAGGTTCAGGCTCTACTCCAGGAACATTTCTACCTATATTCACAACTGGAAAATGTGGGAAAAACTGCCTGGAATGGGTTTTACGTTTTCTATCAGTCAAGAGCGGAGTATCTCTTGGCATGTTTCCACGTGAACTGACAATGTGTTTCTTCACCTACTTTATCACCCTGCACCATAAGGCACCTTGAGACCTGAAGGAGCAGGTTTCATCCTTTGTAACGCCTACTTAAGCTGTAGCTAATCGCTGCTGGATCCATAACTTATTTCTGAACAGCAGCCAGGATGCCTTGTATATTATGAATAAAACAAACACTACCGCAGCAGTGTTTATTAAGCAACTAAGGAGCTCCTTAATGTCCCCAGTGTATCATCGTGATTTCGCTGCGCGCGATGCCCACATCCTCCTCCTCCCTGAGACGCACGGGCAGGACGCGGTGGCCGAGGTGCCTGGGCGCCAGAGGAGACCGCTCCCCGGGGGGGGCGAAGCGGGGGCAGCGCAAACAAAATTGTAGCCACTGTGAAAGACAGCAGCCCTTTCTTTTTCTGCACAGAGATCCTGCCCTTGGTGATCACAGGGCTTTTCTCCTTATGGCAGGCGTTTACCTGAAACTCGTCTGCCCGAACTGCACGTCAGATTCCACTGCAGCGACCGGAGAACGACGTGGGGTACATCAGCCCAGCAGTAGGTATCGTTCAACTAAAGCACGCCAGAAAGAGGGACACGTCTGGTTTCAACGAGCCTCAAGAGCGGATGGAGGACTTGTCCCCCTAATGTCACCCGCTGCCTCTACAACCAGCAACCTGCTCTGGAAGCCAGCGAGCTGAAATCGGATTTCTTCGGATGCTTCGCCCGCAGCCAGGAGGAGCCCGAGCAGCCTGCATACGGTGTTCCTCCTGGCCAGGTCCTGCAGAGGGGCTGCTCGCAGCCTGGGTGCTCCGGTTTGGTTCTCCTGCAGATAAACGAGCGCTCAGGAAACACTGCTGTAAGCCTAGGCATCAGGACAAAAACCTGACGGCATGCCTTTGTATAAAATTTCTGAGGTCTCACGCTTGCTCTGCCTGTTGAAGAATAACTATTTGAGATGGATTTGATGTGTGACTCCATGTCTCGTACTTCTTACAGATATTTTAGCCCCTGGGAGCATCCGGACATGATTATCATCTGGAGATGGTGATGATGATGGAGACCTGACCATCTGACAGGGTGCCTCCACCAGAAAGTGTGTGGGGTCCCAGTACGGAAGAGCTTCCTCATGAGAGCAGACACAATAATCCCCTCAACAAGCCACAGTCATTTCTGAGGGAAGACAGAGTTCCCTTCCACAGGCCGGTGACAGGTTCAAATCACCACAAGCGAATTTAAAGACCGTAACAGCCTCCGCAATTACTTCAAACACGTCAAGCAGCCTCAAATACCCAGGACAGTTGCTTTAATTTTTATGTGCTCTCAAGAGGCTGATCAGAAGAGAATCACTTTTTGTCAGGTGAGCTCTGGCTGAAGGATTCTTGTTTCAGGTTTCAACAGCCCTCCTCCTCCTCCCTTCTTTGGGGAATTCCTGCCCACCACCGGCCCAGCGGAGCACACAGTGCGAGGGGAAGGCACGGCGGTTTTTGGAGAGCACGGCCGATGACCTGTCGGTGCTGCAGCGCTTGCTGCTGCACCGCACGGGCCGTGAAGATAGGACATGGGGATGTGGCAGACCCGAGCCAACGAGGCTGTGCCGGAGCTGTGGGAATAAGTCAAGCTTTGTCTTACCACATTTCAGCATACATCTGGGAGGCAGTGAACATACTAAGGTGTCTTGCACATTATCATGAAAGTATCTATTACAGATCCTGCTTTTTTTTTCCTCCTTGAGAGCTGAATATCAGATTTTTTTGTTGCTTTAGGACACAGAAAGGTTTTTGCATGGGGGAACTTCCTACTGTTTCAAAACATGCTATAAACTGAACCCTTCAGGAATGAAATGTATTTGGCGGCTTCGCAGTTAACCTCTTAGCCTTCCCTAGTGACTCTATGACTGTCAAATTGTTCTTGTCTGCAAGGCACCAATCCCAAAAGCGTGCTTTTTGTTTTTTAAATGAGTTGTCTCTGATGCTGGAGTTGCCTTTCACTTCAACCATGGAAGGAAGGATTTGTAAACTACTCCTCTTGCTCTGAGAACATTTATGTGCTCACACACACACAGTTCTGCACCCACAGAGTACCTGGAGACAGTTCCTCTGTAGGAACCTTTCTGGAGACAACTGTACCCAACGCTTGGTGGGAAGAAGCGCACAAGGCATGCCCTGCCACAGGTCTTTCAGCTTTGTCCAGTAGTGAGAGCTGCAGTGATCTCCTTTGTGAGCTGCACTTTTCGGTGTTTAGGTAAGAGATTTCACCATCACACAAGCAGTATTATAAAGTCCACCAGGCCCTTATAACCTGGTCCCATTAGACGGAATTTGACAGACAACCAAACACTGCTTCTTGATTATGGCACTTACTATGTGTCCTCTGGAAGAAACGGTTTTGCTTTTGGAGTTTCAAATTGTTACTACAAGCGTGGCTGACAGATACAGAAATAGACTGGGTTTGATGGAAACGATTTCAGCTCCAGCAAGAAAATAGCAGCTTCGTCACTTCTAAAACTCTCCCTAGTTCACAGAATCTAACAGAATGGTTGAGGCTGGCAGGGACCTCCGGAGGTCATCCCGTCCAACCCTCTGCTCAAGCAGGGCCACCCAGAGCCAGCTGCCCAGAACCATGTCCAGATGGCTTTTGAATCTCTCCAAGGAGAGAGACTCCACAACCTCTCTAGGCAACCTGTGCCAGTGCTCAGTCACCCTCACAGTGGGAAAAGTGTTTCCTGATGGTCAGAGGGAACCTCCTGTGTTTCAGTTTGTGCCTGTTGGCTCTGGTCCTGTCACTGGGCACCACTGAAAAGAGCCTGGCTCCGTCTTCTTTACTCTCTTCCTTCAGGTATTTATACTCATTGATGAGATCACCACGGAGCCTTCCCTAGGCTAAAGAGTCCCAGCCCTCTCAGCCTTTCCTCACAGGAGAGATGCTCGTGTCCCTTCGTCACCTTCCTGGCCCTTCGCTCCAGTATGTCCATGTCTCTCCTGTACTCAGGAGCCCATAACTGGACCCAGCACTCCAGCTGTGGCCTCACCAGTGCTGAGCAGAGGGAAGAGATCATCCCCCTCAACCTGCTGGAGATGCTTCGCCCAGCGCAGCCCAGGATATCGTTCACCGCCTTTGTGGCCAGGGCAGGTCGCTGGCTCATGTTCAACTTGGTGTCAGCCAGGACCCCCAGGGCCTTCTCTGCAAAGCTGTTTTCCAGTTGGGTGCCCCCCAGCATATATATTTGGGGTAATGGGAACTTCCCTTGGCTGTCAATTAGCTATTTTGGGGGTGATCTTGAATTCAGAAATGCAAGAAATCTTCAGAGACACTCTACCTGCGGTTATCACCTGGGTCAGACCTGATATAACGACCAAAAGACACGGGTTCTGTCCAAAATTCAGGAGGCAGTTTCTGACATCGAGAGCTTTATGCCTCACCGCCGGGGCTCCTGCCAGCCATAGAGGCAGAGCAGGACCCCTACCCTCTCCCCCCACGCACCCCCCAAGCTGGATAATGAGGCAGACCTGGGCTGATATTCTGGGGCCAACTGCTAGCGCTCTTGCACAAAATGATTTTATTCCTTTCTGTTCCTAGAGCACGGCTCATTTAGCTTGCTGTTCAGTCTGCTGAGAAACTTCTGGTCTCAGATCATCTCTCCACAACTAAATGAGAATAGCACAGTCACCTGCTAACGAGAGCCAATTAGTGGCAGATTCACGCTGTTCGGGAAAAGGGAGGCAACGGGATAACGGGACTCACTCGCCTTCCTTGCTCCTCCTCAGACAGCCGCCAGACCAGCACTCCAGCTAATTAGCACACGGGCCTGAGCAACGATGTAAAGCAGGAGCCACGGAGCCCTTGGTCAGATCGTGGCATCCGCCAGGCGCAGCGGCAGCTCGGCGCTGCACCGCGCGAGGGAAACGCGGCGCAGGACGACGTCAGCCACGCGGCCAGTGACCAAACGTGAAAATCCTCAGAAGAGGAGCACGTAGCCAAGCAGCACCAGCAGTCGTGACCTACAAGATGCTTCAGAAACCTGGCGTGAGAGTCTGCCACCAAGGACACACTGATAATGGCTGTGAGAGCTGGCCGAAGTGGCAGCTGGGAGAGGTCCTGCAGGCACCCTCCTCTCCAGGCTGGGACCTACGCCTGACTGCAAGGATTCAGTCAGAATCTGAAGAATAGACACCTCCACCTGGCTGTGGCTACAGCCTTACGAACGCATCTGGAGAAGATGGAGCGGAACTGGAAACCCGAGAGAGACAATTAATTAAAAGTTTTGTCTCCCGTTATATAATCACAGATACTGATTCACTCTTTAAAGCACTCCGTGTGCATCCCAGCCAGCGAGACATCCCCAGTGGTTGTCGAATTTGTGCCTCTCCACCCTGACAGCTGAAAGTGTTTTATATCACTGGGTAGCTCCATCAGATCTTAAAAAGACCTACTGAAAAGACAAAATACAGTTTTATCAGTTGATCGAGAGGTTAACGGGATTTCTGAAAATTATGCCTCTAATCCTGCCTTTCCTGCAAGATCACAGTCCTTAGGAATTTGGACAACCTGTCTGATAAGCCTAGCAAATGCAGGAACAGGCAACTACCGTGAATTAACATGCACCTCACTCTCTGGCAGATGCTCCTCACAAAGGTGAGAGAAAGCCTAGTTCTGCTAAAGGCACATGACAAGTTTACAGTAGATAGTAACTGAAGGGAGCTGCAAGAGGATTACCAAACCCCACACCTCGCTGGAGGATGGAGGCAAAGGTCCAGATGGATCCTCGCAAGCTGCTGCTGATCAGGACAAGCTATTTAAAAAATTCTGTTCTATGAAAAAAAAAAAGAAAAAGAAGAATCATTTCAGCAGTATCTCCTGGTCAGTGTTACCCAGGAGTGGCAGGAGATGATTCATCAGACCCTCCCTACTTTAGGCACCATGAACCTTCCAATCCCAGAAGGTCTGTGGCTTTGCAGCTCCTCGAGGTGGAGGAACCCATGCCATGCAGAAGGCAGGAGCTACTTTGTAAAGAAGGAAATAATATGCCAAGCCTATGGCTACGAAACCTTTAACATTTTGGTTGCTAAGTCCTTATGTCTGACTCAGCCAAAACCCAGTGCCCTACATATGGCATTCAGCATCTGCTGTGTGCAACTAGTTTAAGGGTACGCATTGCGTTCCTCATAAACAAATGTTCACATCACCGCCTCCCCGTACATGGCCAGACACTGTGCAGACCTAGAGGTCTAGAAGGACCTTTTCTAGAAGGTCCTCCCCAGGACCTCCTCCTCCAAAGAGCACCATGACAAAGACTCAAAGACTGAGATAGATCTGGTTACTGCAGCACAACTGCTAAACAACTTCTGACTCTGCAACCCACAGCTTGACACCTCCTGCCTTCACAAAAATTACCTTGGGAAAACCATTTAGATAGTACAGGCATCTGGAGCAAGAACCATGAGGAGAGCGAGTTGAGATTTTGACACTGTAGTCCAAAACATTGGTCCTGAAAATTATTCAGCTACTGTCACATCTTCAGAGACCGAAACCTGCAGCGTTTCTCCAGCATCATCAGTAACGTCCCCAGACTCCTCAAGTGCTGCTCAGGATATCTCAGCCTTGACCACGTGCACAGCACCTGAGCTGCTCCGGTGTCATCAGCTACTGCTCCTTCCCCTGACTTGCTAGCACATCCAAACCCTTAGAGAGCCCCGACAACTCCCACCAAACACAACAGACACGATCGGAGTTGCACACCGTGCTTTTTACCAAGAGTTTATTAAACCATCCAATTTCTCCATCAAAGCCACTGAGCTACCGGACAAAAGGGGGGGACATGGCACCCCCATCCTCTTGCCCTCCTTACCAGCAAGGACCAGCACATCAGCCCGGGAAGGGGCCAGGGCCCAGACTGCCAGGTCATGGGAGGAGTAACCAGTTTGCAGCAAGGCAGTTGCAGGGAGGCTGAAGTAATGAGGGTGTTCCCTCTCGCAGTGGCGCAGTGCAGCCCTCTGCTCCCACCGCCATAGACTCTCAACCACCTCATGTGCTGCATCAGGAGCCTGGGCACCTCAGTGGGCAACTAGATCTCACGTGTTTTGCCACGCACTTCAAATTTGGTACCACCGTGCTGGTTGTTGCAGTGCCTACATACTTCTGTACTGCTACCTCTTTGAACACGCCGTACTTCATGGACATAATGAACAGGCTGCACACAGCGAGCTTTTCCAAACCCATCCCAGTGCATCAAGAACACCAGGATAAGTGTGTGCACACACCAGCAAAGATCTACAGATTTACAATTCAGCAATGAAGAGGACTTCTTTTGCAGATTCTTTATTTGCTTAACTCGTTACCATTTTTATTCTTTTATTAATCAGAAGCCTGCAGCTAACTCCTTGAAATACACTAGCTTTTCCTCCCTTAGGAAAATGATGGCACCTCTTGGCCAACTCACCCAAGAACAGCCTTCTTGGCCCACTTAGAAGTTCTCCTTTGTGCATTTACCAGATTCTTCAACCTAAGGCACCCTTCTTGCACACCCTTTGGCCAGAGGCATGTAGCTCACTACACCTCTGAGAAACCAGCAAAGATGATCCTGAAACTGCCTTTTTCAAGACAAATATCCCAACTCTTGTAGGTTTGTTTCAAGAATCAGCACAAAGATACCAGTATTTCTATTCCAAACACAACCATCGTTACTCTGAGCTCTGTTAGGCTGATGCCATGGCTTGCCTGGACTAATGCCCATAGATCATTACCCTCTTTGTCCTTGGGGATGGAAATCCAGAGTTTCCTAATGGATCCCTCCCTCACGGATCCCATGGACTCTAGCAGTTATTTTCTGTCTTTGTGACAGTAGCTGTAAGTTACTTTCCAACTCTCTCTCAATGGTGAATTTAAATAATTTGACCAAATGATATTCACTCATTCTGCCCACATACTTCTTTAATCACAGGAACAGTGGCTGGGAGACAGCCACAGTTGTGTCCAGAAGTTACTGGAACTGCCTGGAACTGTTAAAGGATTAAAATAAGGCCAAAGAACGGGGACTTGCGCAGAAGCATATCCCACACTGCCAAAACGCAGTTTAGAATATCCCCAGAGGGAGGAAAGGCAGCCATCCCTCGGTGCAGCGTGCAAGGTCAGGCACACAGCAACCACACCATCTCCAGAAACTTCAGAAGAAGCCCTTGGTGCGAGAGGACACGGGACACCCCTCAGATGCAGAGAAGACAGCAGCTTTGCACAAAATTCCCACTGCATTGGCAGAGTGTGCAGAGTGTTGTCTCTTGGCTGGTCTGTAGCGCTCGTTTTCCTCTCCTTGTACTGCTGAGAAGGGAGCCGCTGCCATTACTGGGGCACCAGGAGAGCAGGAGGAGCTGGAGGCAGCATCTGCGGCAGCGAGTGGGGCCGTGGCACCAGAGAGGACAGCAGAGGTACCAAGCTGAGCAGGGCCTGGCTGAGTGCATCCCAGAAACGTCCCAGCCCCTGGCAGCAAAGTCCCTTCTCGGGCATTGGCTCTGTTTAGGAAAGAGTAGCTTCGAAACTTGGACCGTAAAACATTTTGCCAAGAAAGCTGGGGCCAAACTCTCTTGGTTTTGAAATGTGAAAACCAGCTCCAGCCTGGGACATGGCCTCCAGAAGACCTCCAGGGTGGCTGCGGCCATCTCCTTGTGGTTTGCATGTCTCTCGGATCCAGATCTTCCGTTAGTAATTGCTCTTTTACTAAAACTGCCATTGTCTAAAGACTGATCAAAGACAGCTGCTGACCTGTGTGGCACAAAGGAAGAGATTTCTTCTCAAAGGACTGGCAGTTTGGGAATACTGATGTTTTCTCTTCCGTAACACTGTAAGACACTCAGTCCTGAAGAATTTTTTACCCGAGTTCATGGTGCTATGGATGTTTCTCCACGACACGCTGCACCTCCAGCGAGGAGGGCTGGATCTGCTGGAGACACAGCCCAAGCCAGCAGAGGTGATGAGGAGGCACCATGAGCATGCCAGGCCCACTGAGACCATGTCTGCAGCTGCCAGCACACATCTCCGGAAAGATAAGAGAGATCTGGAAACAAGCACGGCCCTGCTTGATGTATGGAAATAATTTTGTTTTCTTTTTCCTTGTTTTATTTTCCATATTACTGTTTGGACAAAGCAAAATAAGGAATAACATAGAGGAGATATACTCCTCAGCTGGACATCAATAAAACTTTCTGTCTGTTTGAGCCCCAAAGCAGGAATTCAGGCATTTTGCCCTATGCCGTTTTGAAAACAGATCTGTTTTCAGACACCCCCAGACCGCAGGGAGCCAGTTTGTCACTGATGTCCTGGAGACCACTCATGCACCTCACCCCGTACCCAGTCACTGCCTCTGCCTGAGAGCCAGAGCAACAGGGTGAAGGCTGCGATAAATATCCCAGCCCCTGGAGCCACAGGTCCTCGGCACTCAGCAGTTAAATCAGCCCTTCTTCTTTGTTCCCAGACACGCAAACACAGATGCCTCCTTGCACGTAAGATTTGGGACTGGCATGTCCAAGCTCTAGCAAAGCAAAGCCGTGCTCTTGGGGCTGTGGCTCGGGTCAGCAGCTCATTTCATCGCAGTGGCTGCAGGGTGCCGGGGCAAAGCGGGTCCTTCCCCGCAGCAGCAGCTCCCTCCGTGAGCACCAGCCTCCGAGCACAGCCCAGCCGCACCAGTGCTGCCCTGGCAGGCTCCGCTCGGGAAGGGGCCCTCTGGCACTGGCAGACTGTCGGTAGCCGGTGCTGCAGGGACTCACGTGTGTGAGGCGGCCGAGGAGAGTCACTGCTGAGGAAGAGTATTCATAACTGAAATTTCCCCAGAACTCAAATTAATTTTCAATTTTGTTCCCTTGGAAGGAAGGATATGTCTGTGTCAGATGCCAAATCAAGGGGATTCTTTGTGTAGGAAGCGTAATTGATTCCCATTTACTCCACATCTGTATTTCTTAAAAATGGGAGCATGCATGAGTCATATGCCTGGGCAGAGCAGCTTGTTGTGACGCCTCTAGCAGACAAGGCACCCGGGAAGGGGCATATTGTCTACCTCATCACCAGAAATATTTTGCCACCACCAAGTCTGATTCAGGATCCGAGGGGTGACACAGTTCTCGCAGACGTGGAAGCATCAGGCAGGAGACATCCAGAGCTCCCTGGAGGAGTGGGGTGACCTTCGCACGGGACCTGACTTCAGCCCCGCTGTTTGCCCGGTGCTCCAACCTTTGTCAGGATCCAAAGCTTCAGCTTCTGGCAAAATGATGCAAAGACAAGGCTTGCCAACAAAAATGGCTGCAGCAAGTGGAAATGGGACCCAATGGCACTGGAAATGGACTCACTGGACCCATTGGGGTGTCCCTCGTCTCTCGGTGCTCAGAGCGGGAGTGCAGAAAACACCACTGAGGTTTCCACCACTAACCCTGACCAGCTGAGATCTACCAAAGGTACTGACAAGAAGCATTGGAGAGGGATCACCATGAATAGGTCCCCTGTAGGACAGCGGGCAGTGTGGCCCATTGCTTACTGGTCCTGCTCAGCAAACACCCGGCTGAACAGCAGAAGTACTCGAGGTGTCAGCACGGACTGTACAACACATTTCACCCCCAGGATAATGCAGCACCACGACTTGGGACTGGACTGCAAGTATGCAAGTGTTACCCCAGAAAAAACAGGGGAATGACTGCTTGGGAATACATAGCAAACACAGCAACGACCCCTTTCATTTAAAATGATACAGCTTGGATCTAGGACAACAAACCCACAGGATAAACTATATGCCCAGTAAATATATTACTTATAAATTGTACACTCGTTAAAATAGCAGCAAAAATAGTTCCAACAAGCTAAAATCAAGCCTTCAGCGTTGCAGTTACTACATTTTGTCAATGGCCCGAAGCTCCGCGGGACAGCTGTTAGCACACTTGAGACAACCCGTGAGCGAGCTCAGGAGAGAAGGATGGGATGTTTTAAGAAGCCAAGGTACAAGGTCCCACTTGGCGAAGGTGCTGGAACGTGAGACACAGGCTGAGAGTTAAATGGCAGAATAAAGACTGTCTCAGACATTTCTTCCCTCGGAGGACTCCAGACTTGCAGCTTGAGAAGCAGCACACAGCAGCGAGGTGGGAGACCAAGTTCTCTCCTACGAGGCAGATGTCACAGACCAGACACACTCAGGTCAGTTTTAGAGGACATCTCGAAGGCACAAACCAAGAGAAGGTGGAAGAACATATTCAGGGAAGACCGAAACTGAATTCTGAATGGGTTTGCCTTGCCAGAAGGTATCAAAAGATCTAGCAGCCACCACTTCAGCATGTGAGGATTCACAAAGCTGGTAATACACTTCAGAAAGCCGCATCCACGGTAGCCCTTGGTGGATGCATGATCCTTGCCTGTCCTTCATCTCCGTGACCTTCTCCTGCACGGCTCCATCTGTAACCACGACCGAGTGCCTCATCCCAGGTATGCGTCCCCTCTTTGCCCGGGAGATGTGCCAGGCGCTTAGCTGGTGCCCACGAAGATGAAGGCAGCCAAAGAGGAGCGGGGCTGCTGCTACAGCTCCGCTTGAGCAGTGCCGTACCTACAGCAAGGCACGTTCCTCCGGGCAGGTGTTAGACTCACAGCTCTCGGAAAAAGTGTGTTTGGGCTAACATGCCAACCCACTTCCCAGACACACACGTGATTTTTCTGAATGCCTTGTGCTGTTTTCCTCTGCTTTTGGAGCAGCACGAGGAGGTGCTCTCTGCAGGCGTACCCTGACTCTCCTGCGCCAGGCCAGCCAGGGAGGTCCTGCCAAGATTGCGGAGGGCGCAACAGACTCCGTCCGCCTGGCAGAGCAGCCCTGCCCGGGCTCTCACGACCCACGGCCACGCTGAGGGACACGCCGGTGGCTGCGCGGGTCCTGCGAGGGACCCCCGGGGCTCCCAGGCACCCGCTACCGCGCGGTCTCCCAAGTCGCGCTCCGTAGCTCGTTTCGATGTCAGGTCCCCAGTCAGGGGTTGCGACCGTTAGGAGCCAGGTATCGTGCACAAACTGAAGACAATTATGTCCTCGAACTAACTATGGAAAACGTTACATGTGAACAACAGAGCAAGTCATTCCCGTACCGCGTCTCTCACACAGAGTCCTAACACCACCTCACCCTCAGGAGTCACCCCATCCATCAGCAGAGGATGGCAAACGACTCCACAGCGGGGCAAAGCACGCAAGGACGACAACTCCCACAGCCGAGTGGATCTTATGGCATCTGTAGCTTCAGATGGAGAGGCTGCCTTTTCAAAATAAAACTGATTGCACCTTGAGGTTTCACAATCGCGGGAGGAGAGATGGTGGTGCAGAACAACTCCACAAGCACAAACACCACCAGCGGGACCCCACAGCACTAACAGAACAGGCAAGAGCTGAGCCCTGGCCCCGAAGCCACGCAGCAGATGCTGGCTCACATCCACACGTCTCCCCTCACCGCAGAGTGACCGGGTGCAGCCGGTCCCCAGCCCCATCACCCCACACAGGGCTGGCCCTGCCTGGGAACATGACCACAGCCACGCTGGTCAGACTGTGCTCCGACCCTGCTTTATTTACTAAAATAATCATAGCTGTTTCCAACTCAGCAACAGCCAAAGAGCACTCCAAGGGCTTTATCTGCGTAGAATTACAGTAAGTGTAAATACGAACTCCGGTGCAGCAGGCCGTGAGCACTTGCTCCCCACGCAGACGGGCTGTCAGGAGCCCTGCGCGGCTCCCGAGGAGGAGCATCCTCACCGGGTGCAAACTGGCTTCTGTGCTGCAAAGTCACTCCTCGGCTTGTTTAACACTAACTTCATCTTGCAGACGAGCCGCTCGATTAGAGCTGTTGAAGTCACACAGGGTGAGTTTATTATGGAGCGCTGTATGACTGCTCTTAATATCTCTGAGTCTGGAAAGTCTAACCCTAAAACTTATGCCATAAGGATGACTGACAACAAGCTGCGCACGTGATTTGGGGCTTTGCATGGAGGTGTGAAAGGCACAGGATATGAGCATGCAAGTTTTGCAAAAGCAAAGACAACACGACAGCTGAAAAACATGAACCCCTGCAGAGATCCAAGATGCTGAGTAAGCAGTTAAGGCCCATCACTAAATCGGTAAGCAGATCTGGCTAACGTGGAGGCCCAGACACGGCTACAGAGGGAGGAGAGAAGAGCTGAAGTCCCACCACATGGAGCCATCTCCCCTCTGACTTCAAGACTTGGTGCTGCTGAAGAGGGAGGCAAGGGGCATGGTAGAAAAGAATAAAGCTCAATAAGGCGTGTCCTCGTTTCGGCTAAGATAGAGTTAATTTTCTTTCTAGTAGTTGTTATAGTGTTATGCTTTGGATTTAGTACCAGAGCAATGCTGATAACACACTGATGGTTTCAGTTGTTGCTGAGTGGTGTTTAGACTAAGTCAAGGATTTTTCAGCTTCTCACACTCAGCCAGCAGGAAGGCTGGAGGGGCGCAAGAAGTTGGGAGGGGACGCAGCCAGGACAGCTGACCCAAACTGGCCAAAGGGGTTTTCTATACCATGTGATGTCATGCCCAGTATATAAACTGGGAGGAGTTGGCCTGGGGGGGATCACTGCTCAGGAACTAACTGGGCATCAGTCAGTGAGTGGTGAGCAACTGCATTGTGCATCATTTGTTTTGTATATTCCAATCCTTTTATTATTACTATTGTAATTTTATTATTGTTGTTATTATCTTCTTATCTGTTATTGTTATTCTTCCTTTCTGCTCTATTAAACTGTTCTTACTTCAACTCACGAGTTTTACCATTTTCCTTCTGATTCTCTCCCCCATCCCACTGGCGGGGGGGGAGTGAGCGAGCAGCTGCGTGGTGCTTCGTTACCAGCTGGGGTTAAAGCACGCCAAGGGGGAAATGCTGCCAGACAAGGCAAATTACAGAGCAGTCGATCTGGTTATCAAGCAGAGAGATAACCAGGTCTGTGAAACACAAGTAGACTTCCTGCTGACTAACATCCCACCTGGTAAGACTGCAGACCTCATGGGATGTCTGGACACGCCGGGGAGGGTCCTGTGTTTGAGGACCCTGGGTCTGTGAAACGGGGAGGGGTGGGAGAGAGCAGCTGGAGGCAACTTTCGGGGAGCTGAAGATCAAGACCTGCCTGTTAATGTTTGCTGAAATACCCTCAGTGACATGCAGAAGCCAGACAGAGAAGCAGGGAGGTAAAATCCCACTGCGTGACTAAGAAAACGGTGTAAAAAAGAAGAAGGATGAGTACCGATTAGGAACTGGGGAAAAGTCTGAAAATAGGATACCCGTGCAGGAGAGGCATACTAAACCACGGTGGAAGCAAGCTGCGGGGATTTAACATTAACAAGGTTATAGGAGAGCTTTTAGCTAAAGGCATAGGAAAGCCGGCATATGCAGAAAAGCACCTGCTTTGGGATGACTCATGCTGTAGGGGTGAAGTCATAAAAAGATAGGACAGAGCTGGCAAAAGTCAGATATAAAACCGTGAAGAGCAGTTGCACAAACAGAACGAAAAAACAGAAACCCCAAACTAATGCCTATGTTCCTCTGTACAGGAGCTGGAAGTCTAAGAAATAACACAGGAGAACCAGAATGCCTAGTTTTAATAAAAATATTGATACAATAGATGCACTGGAAACTCAGTGGAAGACACAATAGGAAAGCATAACACAAAGCGTTTGGGAAAGGCAGAGTGGGCACTGACAGGGAGGAGGTGTGGCATTGCAAAAATGGCTTAGAGCTAAATCTGATTAACAAGTTAACTGTGCCAACAAGGAACGTAGACTTGCCCTGGGTTGATGCTCCAGCAGGAGACGTACGTGGTTAGGACTACGCTCCAGGCCACCCAGGTGGCATGGTGATGCTGAGTGTAATCTGCCAGAGACCAGAGAGGTCAGCGAGCACCAGGGGAACGAGCTACGCCACTTAATTCTGCACGAACTGAGGAAACACCATGTCGGGGCACAACAGCAAAATTAAATTTTTAGGCATAGCCAGTGGAGCAGCCAGTGGCTGCTGACCGCAGGAAAATGCATCCCTGACCTTGCACTGACCAGTGAACGTGCTGTAGCTCATAACCTTATTAATTAAGAGCCATTATTTAACAGTGACCCCAATATAGCTAGGTTCGTAATCTTGCCAAAGCAATGGAAGCCAATAAATCAACTGCCATTATGCTCAGTTTGAAATACAGGGACTTCAAAATTCATAAAAATTGATTTTGGTAATAAGAAACTAAAAAGGACCATTAAAAGTAAAGCCTTTGCTGGTGTCCTGGAGACTATTTCAAGACAGCTTATTGGAAGCTCAGACACATGCTACCTGTCAAGGACTTCGGAAAGACCTACAGGAAGCCAGCAAGACTAAAGAATAGCTGACTAAGTAAGGTTATACAAAATGAGGAATGCCAGTCAAAAAGATGAAGTTGTATTTAAATGAGAAAAAACAGAACAGATCATGCATTATTTTGTTAAATGGGGGGAAAAGGAAAAAAAAAAAAAGACAAAAATGGAATTGCAAGAATAACGTGCAGAAAGCTTAAAAACTAGTAAGTCGTTTTTCAGAAACATTGAGAACAGAAAGCCTGTCAGGGACTTAAGAGACCAATAGATAACCAAGGTATAAAAGAAGTGCTCAGAGAGAATAAAGCCATAGTAGAAAAACAAAATGAAAATCGCCATCTATATTTTCAGGAGATTAGACAGAAACTGGTGACAACCCCATACTGGATCTCTTCCTGACTGATGGTGTATCAGAGACTCTGCCTCAGCCCTGATAGGAGTCAACAGAATCACAAATCAGCAAAGAGGCAGCAAGAATTCATCAGGAACTCAGGTTTGAAACAGCTCAACTACTAACGGTGGTCAGTAACCTGTTCTTCAAATCCGCTTTCAGCACCAGAACGTGGCAAACAGGCCAGCAATCTTTTGAAAAGTATCTAGGGGAGAAATGACACACCAGTAAACCTGCTATCTCTGCTGGCCAAACTGAGACGCTATTGAAAGATGAAGACTACTGTACAGGTGGACAAACAGCAATTACTGGGAAGAGTCAACCAGTCCTTGTGAATCCCTGCAGTTCTGGTCTCTTGCCTCCAAAAAGGGTGTTGCAGATCTGGAAGAGGCCAAGGAACTGTGACTGGGGTGAGCAAAGGTCTATGATGGCTTCTGCACAAGGAGCAATTCGATTAGTTGAAGATGTCCCTGCACATTGTGGGGGGTCGGACAAGACAACCTTTAAAGGTCCCTTCCAACCCAAACCATTCTGTCATTCTGTGATTCATAACCAAAGCATCCTCAGCCTAGGAGGAGAAAACTGGAGGGGGGCATGGCAGAGACCTCTGAAATAGGGACCTGCTGTTCACAGGCTCTCCCACTGCAGGAACGGACGGCGTAAAACAAAGCAGGGAGAGGGTCGGTCCACACTAGAGAAAAGGAGGTACTTACACAGAGGTAAGGAAGCTGTAAAATTCTCCCCTGCCTGCTGTTGTGGAAAGGAAAGTTTACATGAGCTTAAAAAGCCACAGAACAAACTCAAGGCAGAAACCTCTTCACTGAGAGCCATTAAGCACAAAAGATACCAAGTCTAACTTGAGGAGGACTCAGCACCTGACTCAAAGTGCTCCTACTGGAAGGACTCCCCTTGCAGCTCCAACAGTCACTTTTTACCTTCCAGATCCACATTGATGTATGGAAAAATTATACCAACTTGTACCTGTGCCAATACTGTCTGTCATTTCTGTTAATTTTGGCCTTTCCCGATGCTTAATCCCATCTCTGTCTCCAATTCCACAGGATAAATAAGCATACTTTCCAGTGCCTTTGTATTAGTTACCCTTGTGGCAGGAACAGGGAGTTTAACAGAAGAACGAAACGCCGTTTCGCTCACCTAAGGGACTGTGTCGCAGGACGTTATGAATGCCAATAGCAAAGACAACTTCAAAAAGGGGTTAGACAAGTTCATGAAGGACAATCCACCACTCATTAATGAAAACAATAATCATAGGCAGCCTCTGTTTCAGGGATCCCGCTGACTGCTGCTTACCAGTCGTGGGCAAATATGTCGTGGGAGTCACTCCTGGACATTTGGTCTGTCTTGTGACTTTCCCCTGCGTTTGCACTACCCACTGTCACTGGGGACAGGGTCTGGGCACAAGGAGGCCTGGTCCCAGGATGGTCACCCCTGTGTCTCGTAGCCCTACCAGCAGCCCTCCTCTGCTCTAGCTTCTGTTCATCTTTTTCTGAGCATTTGTAATGATGAACAGTGCATAGTATTTTAAATAAGGTCTTACGGGATGTTGTACAACCATGTTAGCGCTGCCTTCACGTCACAACAGACACTGGCTGTCATTTCATTAATATTCCCAAACATTTTCCTCTATTGTTTCTAACAGATAAGGCAACTATGAACTCATAGCAAAAATTTTTGTTGTTATCTTTTAAATACAGGTTGCTTACTGTTTTATCTTATTTCTAGTTTTCCTGTCCTTCAAATTCTTCCTAATATTCCCAGTCCTCCTAAGCACCAACTTTATAGCATCCGTAAAGTTCAAGAGTGTGCTTCTCATGCCAAGGACACTCGAGAAAACACTAAAGACCATTCACAAGACCAACATTTGATTTTTTCCTACTAACTTCCTTCCTCCCCAGCACTTCCCCTTTCAGCAACCCACTGCATTTAGATCACTGCTTATTTACTTTACATTACACCTCTGCACTATGCCATGTTCTCCATGAGAACAAGCCATTTAACACAGGGCATTATATCAAATGTCCACTGTTGCTCAGACAGATTAGATCTACTGTGTTCACCTTTGCTGGGGAACTGCACATGTAGCAAGTATAAATCTAAGAGGGCTCGATTTAGTGATGATTAAAAAAAGATGCACATGCTCCCTAAAACCTGAATTATGGATTACAGAGATAAAGGGCAAGCCACAATAAATCACTTGTATATGTATTATATATGTATATATAAACGTGTGTGCATCTTCAGAGCACTGTAAAACACTAATTCAGCTTCCACGTACTCTGGCCAGCCGGGAGACTCCATCTGTCCTCAATCCCTGCGTGACCATGGGCCAACTCCAGCTGCAGAGAACCACCAGCAATGGAAACAGCAATGCTCTGAGAAGAGGACCCTCTCCTGTCCTGTCCTGTCCTGCCCAGCCCCTGTGGGTCAAGGCTGGCGTTGGTGGGGTGGTGACGCAGGCAACGCAGCCTGGGGGAGGCTGCTGTAACCCCCAAGGCTCCCCAAATTAACACCATCCCCTGTGAGCACGTGTCCCAGAAACACTTCTCCATGGGGTGCGGCAATTCCCCTCATTGCCTTAACCTTTGTGGAGCCACGTCCCAAAGGTCCAGCTCTCCCATAGCGTGTTTTCTCCTGCTGCCGGGCAGGGCATCATCCCTTCCCCGCCCCACTGCCTTGTTCCCCCACCTGTCTTCTCCGACACCCGCATGTCACTGCCCCGGCTTTCCCTACGGCACGTTTTTCCAGACTGGAAATTTTTACACCCAGGCATCCCCTCCTTGTCCATGCCAGACTGGACCCTTGGGTTTCAGCAGCCTCCAGCCCTGACCGAAGCTCCCGAGCCGTCCTCCCGCCCCTGCGGTGCTCTCGCGATGCTGTGGCAGCAGCGGAGACACACCAGGTGCTGGCACAGCCCCGATCCCCACGGTCTGGCCCCAGACGATGGCCCTGCTACCACAAACCCACCAGCTGCCTCCACCTTGGAGCTAGTGTGGACGGGAGAGCTGCCTCCTTTGACTTACCCGTTTGGACTGTAAACTTAGGTTTCGTTAATTATTTTTCCCATCCTTTCTCCAAAGACAAACACACATCTGGTACCCGCCAGGCACCCTAGGCCTCGGCGAGCTGCAGGATTGGGCCATCCTGATGGGTGTCCGTAGCCCAGCTCTGTCCCTGCACACGACGGGCCGTCTCACTGGAAGAGCCTTCCTCCCCCATCTCCTGCTGCTCCCAGCACACTCCAGGTGCCTTCACACCTCGGGAGCTCCTCACCCGCTTTCACACCTTCTCCCAAACCATCACCTCACCCCTGCCTTTCGTACGTGTCGTCACTGCCCTCTCAAACACAAACACCGCTAGTCACCATCTCCTGCGCCGTCCTCAGCCACAGGCTCCGCAACACACTCCAGGCGGAAGCAGGGTATGCTAATTTCTACACGAAACGAGGATGGGTGACATCGTATTTACAGCAGCTCCTGCGAAAGGGCAATCTCTACCGCCACCCAACACGCACCTCCCCTACTCCGGGTCTCTGCTGAGGCTCCACGCCAGCTGGTCTCTCCCACTGACTGCAAATTGCAAAAAGACAAAAGGCAACATTTAAAACTCAAGACTCCTTGCCACGCTTGCCATCCCCAGGTAGCAGGAGGCACCTAGGACCCCCTCCCAGCGGCCCGCCTGCCTGCCTGGCTAACCAAGGCTTTTGGGACAGTGCTACGGGCCAGTTTGGCCCGACCTCGGTGCTCAGCGACGCAGCCCCTCTGCTGCACGCTGCCGGCGCCCCCAGCCGCGGCAGAGCTCTCTGCTGCACTAACACAGATGTGTCACCCCAAGAAGACCCCAGGCGCATCAGTCAAGAAATGGGAAGCCACAGCTCCCTGAGAGACACAGTCCTTACCGGTACCTGACGCAAGACGGCAATCCCCATCCTGGCGGTAACCAGCACGGTTTTGGGGAGCCCACCCTTCACTTGTGGCCAGGCCACGCCACCCTGGCAAGCCCTCCCGGGCCAGCAATCGCTGCGGGCTGGCGCCTGGCAGTCGCCTGCACTTGCACCGACTCCTTCAGGCAGAGCTTCCAGGTCCTCTGCAACAGTAACCGGGGTTTACGTCCCCTCTCAGGGAAAGACTGAGGGACAATTTCACCAGTCAAGGAAAATTCACTGTGAGAGTTGGTTTGCTGCGCATGGCAATGCTACAAATCAGTTTCATATAGGAAGTGAAGCAGAATGCCATATTCAATTGAAAGTACACAGGGAATTCAGATAAGCAGATTATAAATATACAAACTGGAATTTAACTGAGGGGAAGACATTGCTTATCAGTAGTGGTAATTCTTCAAGTAGATTGTCGCCATAGAATCTATTCTTTGTCTTTGACTAAGCCTTCAGATCTTGATGCTGATAAAACAAACCCTCCTGCAGCAGTGACTGCCAAGGCTGTTTCCTCCCCTGAACACGGTGGACTACAAGCATACAAACAACTTCAGCCCCAGCCACCCTCCGGGCCCTTCTGCTCCACAAGATACCCCCACAAACTGGGGAAGCTGGCGTATAGACTGTGCCTGCATCTAAATACCAAAGCTGGAACCATCACAGCTACCAGCACGTTATCTGCCAGCGCAACTGATATCATCCAAATTATGCCTGTACCCTAGCAGACAAATTAGCCAGCAGCGAAATAACTGGATTTAAGGATGTCACAAAACATTACTTTGCTGAACTGCCTTAGCCAAAAAGCATGTCAGACTTTACTCTCTATGGGGATTGTGAATGAACAAACACACTGAGCTCAGTTCACTGCAGTCCTGTGTACGTGGTTTTGCAGGACATACGGTTATTCATTTTGGGAAAAAAAAAGGGAAACTAGAACTGCACCTTTAAGAAATGTGAAAGGAATAAATAATTCAATATATTCCAATAATAAAAACTCTGCTGGAGTGTGTTAGGCAACTGGAAAGGAGATCTGACTGAATTTTAGAAACAGTTCTTGAATACGTGAATCAGATTAAGAGGAAGAGTTGATGGAAAGAGTGGGATATGCCTGGTAGTCAGTGTGCGAGAGGATCTCTAGAGCATGAAAATACCTTAAATGAAACTTTAGGAGGAAGACAAAGGGGACTTGTGGAGTTTCCATTTCATTTTCCTCCTTGTGAAGTACTCCAAAACAACCCCCAGATGACTATAAGCTGCTGAAGGTATGTTTCACCTAGAAGAGGGATTTAGCTGAGCCGCACTTGGAAAATGCTGGAGCAGCACGACAGCAGACTGGTCACAGGGATGCAAGAAACCACAACGCACCAGAGGACACCAGGAGCCATTTCCAAGGAGCTCCAGCAGTCCCCTGCACCAAGCTGGAGTCAGTCAGGAGACAGCGCTGGGGCAGGGGCTGAGGGCAAGGACGCAGCAGCGTTTACAGAGAGGGTCTTCGGCTCGTCCATCGAACGTGGAATTCTCAGGCCCTCGACACAATCTGAGCCACTTTCTGCAAGAACTCTGCAGGACAAACTAACTTCTAAATTGCCACTATTACCACAACGTACAAACTAAGAGACACACAGGACCTGACCAGGGAAGGTAACTGCCCTTCTCTGTGAGTCTCCAAGCTTGCAGGGAGGGATGTGCCCTCAGTGCTCTTGAGCTTCAGGACACCTCCAGCCTGTTAGAGGTGGGTTAGGAAAGGGCTGTCCAACACTGATCCAACCTCTGCCCCTGGCAGGCTTCAGCTGCTGGAGAAACAGGACCTGGTGGGAGCCAGGGGAACGGGCAGGCTGGGTGGCACGCACTGTACTGACACTCACCAAGGCCGGCTTTGATTTCCAGCTTGCCCAAAAACCCCTGAGACTGGCAGCTTCTCAGGGCCCAGATCTCAGCCAGCCTCAGATGATTCATTTTCGCCTCCCACTGAGACACGTCAATCAGAGCCAGCATGACAGAAGTGGCCAAGTGCCCCAGGAACAAGGTCTGTGTCAGGACCTGGGCAGCCTGTTCAGAGTTATCCTTCCTCTTTCAGGCATCCTCCAAACCGTCACAACTGAGACGAGAGGCAGAAAACTTCAGGGATTTGAGAAGTTCCACTCAACTGAAGTCACAGACTTAGCCCCAGCAAAGCAAGCAGCAACTCTGCCAGCACATTCGAAATATCAATGGGCGCCTTGCCCCAGGCAGCGTTCCCACACGCAGAAACTCTACAGCAACACTGGAGCAAAGCTGTGTCAGCTCTAACACCGAAGGAGATACAGCCTGAGGATGGAAATTATACCTATCCTAAACAGATCTTACAAATGACACATCTAATGCAATCAGACATGTGTGCTGCTAACAACTTCCAGCAGACACTAAGAGCCAAGAGCTTTCCATCACGGTTTCAACATCTGGGCTGGGAACTGAACACTCTCTACAAACTTCAGGTCAATGAAATACAACACAACAGAAAGTCTCACTCTAAGCTAATTAACCAATAAAACATAAGAAATACTCCACGGGACCAGGCTGATGGTCCATTAGCCCAGTTCCCTGCCTCTGACAGTGGCATTACAAGATCCTATTAAGGAAAGCACATGTGCCTGGCCATTTTGGGTAGCCCATTCCCCTTGTGCCTTCCAGCATCCGATGTCATCATACTGGGGACATTAGCAAGAATGACTCTGCTCGGTCCCGTTACAATCTGTGCGTGGACCTGGTCTCTGGGAACTTCTCTAATTTCTCTCTGAATCTGCCAGCACTGTCCACCTCCACGGCTGCCCATGGCAGCCAGCTCCAGACAACCATTGCCTGTTGCATAAAGAAGTCTCGCTTTTGTCTGGTTTTATCTGATCTGCCACTAGTCTCATTGAGAGAGACTTGGTGAACAGCAGCTCTGCCTTCACTGTATCCACTGCCTTGGGGAGGTTTGTAAGCCCTGGCCATGTGCCTCCCTAAGCCTTCTCTTCTCCAAACTGGAGAGTCATAAAATCATTTAGGTTGGAAAAGACCTTTAAGATCATCAAGTCCAACCGTTAACCCAGCACTGCCAAGTCTGCCACTAAACCACGTCCCTAAGTGCCATATCTACACGTCCTTTAAATACCTCCAGGGATGGTGACTCAACCACTTCCCTGGGCAGCCTGTTCCAATGCTTGATAGTCCCAGCCTTCTCAGTCTGTCTTCACAGAGCAGTTGCTCCATCCCCTTGACCATTTTAGTTGCCCTTCCCTGGCCCTACTCTAGTTCCACTCATCAGGACACAAAAGTCAGGGATGCTCAACCAGTGCTCTGTGCAGAAACCATGCTGCTCATGCTTGCTGTTGCCTTACAAGGCACGCTTGGCTTTTGCAGGCCTGGATCATATTCAGGAGGGTTGGTGTTAGGTTTTGCTATGAATGCTGTGAATGATGACGGCTCCTTTTTCTGAACTGTGCAGCCAGAGGAGTCTTCTCCCAAGCCCACTGCTGTCAGTCCTGAGCTCTGCAAGCTCAAGGGATCCTCCGGAGAGCCAGACATCGAGTCTGATGTGCCACCACAGTTTAACCTAGACCTTTCTTTCTCATTAAGGAGAAGTTCAGACCCATCTTCATTCTCAGCACAAGACTCAGGTGATCCTTCTGTATGTAAAATCATTTCACAGCTCACTCAGTTGTTCAAAGACAGAAGCACAGGCTCCCAGTGCCCACCAGCTTACCAGTCCTTCAAATCCTGGCAGTGACTGGTATCAGCTTCTTCCAGGAAAAAAACCAAAACATCAGGTGGATCATCCACTAGCAAAGTTTTGTCTAACTTCATGTAGACAGGACTTGGTCTGTGCCTGAAGAGGGCATTTTAAATCCCTTCCTAAATCGATGGATATACTCACCTGCAGCTTCCTTCTTCTTGCTGGATGACTTCAGTCTGAGACCCCAAACGTGACTTAGTGCGCCCACATGCATAATTCACTGCTGGGAGGGGAGTTTAGGTCTCTTTCTCTCAATAGAGGCAACAAGTTGGGAGCGGGAGGGTTTGGAAATCAGAAGGTAAAATGTTGGAAAG
>JAVJGG010000005.1:260593-276761 GCA_035590195.1 Aviceda cuculoides | reverse complement strand
GAGGATTGTCTAACTGCAACAGTTGGAAAACTTTGCAAAGGAAATTAAAGCAAAGAGGGAAAAGCTCTTCAGGCACTCAGAAAAAAAGAACACGGACTAAAGAGGTGAGGTGCTATGTGGTGAGAGTGGTATAAAGGTAGTCTACAAATTAAATTAGTGCTTTGCTTTGGTTTTTGATAAGAATGTAATGAAAAGTTGACTGGCTAATGGAGATGACAGTATAGAAGTCAACACATAGGAAGTGCAGGCAAATCCCAGAGTGTTTGTTGTGTTCAGACAGGACCCTGGATGATCTTAATCTCAGATATCTAAGGCGCATGACAGCAGTGGACCAGTAGCACGTATTTTTAATGAAGTTATCAAGCCAGGGAAGAATACGATATTGCTGTGAGAGCAGCAAGTACAACCGTGTGTATTCTACAGAGGGGAAAATTGATATGGGCAACAACCTACTTCAATAACACCCGCAGCACTAAAACAGCCAGAGTGGGACCCAAAACTGTCCACAGGCACAAACGACGCAAAAAACATTTTCTCAAAAGGTATAAGAGGTAATTTTACAATTATAGGAACTCCATACACAGCCTGAGAAGGTGATGGTTTGGAATAAGGAGGGCAGACACCACTACATCTGCTGTGTTTGTTAGGAAAGGCTTTGCACAGAAAACTGGCATGGTGCCGGGGATTCCAGATTGAAGATGAGCCGTTTTGCTCCAGTGATCCTGGAATTAAAGGAGGTTTGAAAGTCCACACAGAAAGAGGCATGGAGGAGTCACACATTAGGCACAAACGTCTGATCAAGATTCTGGGCAAACCTCAGCCCAAAAGCCAACGCTGTCCACGGCCCCCGAACTCACCTGCTCATCATCTGGGGCAGGCAACAGCCCAAGCCCTCCTGGCCGGAGTGGGTGGCGCAGAGGTGGGAGCCAGAAACCGTCATAACCTCGGGTTTCTGCTACGGTTTGCAAGCCAAACGCTCAGCTCCACGCCGGGTTTGTGCGCAGCGCTCACTCTCACCGTCACGCAGAGCACTGACGTGGGAACAACAGCAACACCCTAAATGGGCACTCCTCAAAGGAGAGCACAAGTTAAAGTTGACAGCTTTTACAAAACCTGCCCTGGCACCTGTAGAGGCACCAGAAGATGAGGCTGCACGTCCACACCTCGGGCCGCACGCCTCGCAGCCATCTCTCTCCCAGTCCAGCACTGGGGATCCCCAGGTGAGCTCTGGCATGCAGGGAAAAGTTGCCAAACCGCATGCACCCGCCAACGGCCTGCATCACAGCCGCGCTGGTGCCTGGCCAGGGCTGACTCCACGGCGTTCCCAAGGAGAGCGGCGTGCACCTTGACCAAGGGACATCCAAGCACCCCAGGTGGCCCCTCTGGTGCTCATCAAACCCTCTCTGCCCAGCTGCTCATCTGGCATCCTCTTCGCATCGACACACACAGCTGTGCTAGGAGAAATGCGAGTGAAGTGCTGCAGGAAAGGGCTCCCCACCCTGCTCCGAGGCAGATATTTATATGGGATGTGAATTTTAGGGTCTATTTCAGGATCCTGAGCAAGAAGTGTCACCGCCAGCTCAAGTGCTTAGTGCAGTCAAAAGCACAAATGTACATCACCATCTCATGGCCCACCTGGGAGACAGGGACCTGCACTTGGCTTTCTAATCTGCACGCTCTATTAGGCGGCCATGTAGTTTTGCTGGGACAAGGATCAGTAGGTGACTGCAGGAGAGGGGAAGTGAAGCCAAGGTAAATCTCTCCGTAGAGATATGACCTAGACCACAACAGCATTTATGGGACACTGATTTAGTGGACTGCCATTTATAAATAAAATACAACTACAAAATCTGATTTTTCTAATCCCTAGTACCATGCAAAATCAGAATTCATTTTTTCTGAAGCACTGTCACCTATTTGCTTCACTGCTAACACCCATGTAAAATATTAGCTTTCTATCATGCTGGGTTTTTTTAAAAGCACCAAGTCTACACAAAGAATACATTGCAACCACTTTTCCTTCACCTTGCCTCATTTAAAAAATTCTGGTCCATTTTAACTGAAACTGAGCTAGAAGCAATGAAAACCTGGGAAATCTTAGATTGGAAGATATTTGAACAGAAAGATTAAAACCAGCTAAAAAAATTCTTCACTATGAGCAGTCTAGCTCAGTAAATGCCACTGGCGAGACTTCTACCCACTGTAAAGTAATAGCTCCATAAATGGGAAACAACACCACTTTACAACAGCTGAGATTGCTACCCAGTGTCAGCAATGCTGAATTCCAGGCAATATTAGCAATTTCATGCCAAGCCATAAAGTGTGATCTTATTTGGGGTGCAGATACCATAGCTAGGGAGCCTTATAAAAATGTGTAATAAATACCGCATCATTGAAATGGCAATGATGATACATTCATTGCTTCAGTACAGGGTCATTCCATATGGCTCACACCAGAAAGCTCTGGGGGTCCTGAGTGCCTCTGGCAGTCTTACAGGGAGACTTCTGCACGCTGGTTATGAGCCACATAAACATTAAACCGAGACATAAAATTCTTAAAATATCAGCTGTTTTGGGCGGAAGCCCAGCCTCATAACCAGGGTGCCTCTTTACCACTCCCAGGTGCCTGGTCCCTCCTGGGAGCCTACCTGGCGGAATCGCCCACAGAGATGCCCCCGAGGTACGGCTGCAGCAACGCCAGCGCCCGTGCTCAGCCCTGGCTGGGACGGAAAGTCGGCGGCCGCACGTGCCACGGAGCGGCAGGCAGTTTGGGGAGGCTGCAGCCCTATGTCCCAGAGGTGTAGCCCAATGACCCTCCCCAAAACAGCACGTCATCCAAGAGCTCGCACTGTCCAAACCAGGGCCAAATTCCTGCCAAACCGGGGCTGCTCTCTAGGCAGGGAGACAAGAATTGTAATGCCAAAATGAGCCTACAAAGGAGGAGGTGCTTAATCGTTCTGGTCTTGCATAAGGACACTTGTTTGGGAGAAGCAAGTCGAAACTGGGATTATGGACTGGCCTTCCAGATTTAGTGTGTATTTCAAAGCTGGTCACCTTTAGATAAAATTAAAAGCTGTCCTGGAGCCAAAATCCCCACTGAAACGGGTGCCGTGAGCACTGCTCCCTCCTCTCCTTCTGGCCTCGTGGCAACCTGCCCAGGGTGCAGGCAGCTCGCAGCGGGGTACGTGGTGTCGGGGTTATCACGGCACCTCCCAAGCTCAGGAGAAGCCCTAGCACCGGCATCCGTTCCCTGCTCTGAGACCTTGGTGGTGCAGACAGTTGTGCTGAAGGTGAGCACCGCTCCTGCAGCATCGGACGAAGCAAAGCACCGACAGCGTGCTGGCAATACGCCTGCCATAACTCCCGCGAGCAGCAGCCCTCGTGCCGCGGCCAGAAGCATCGCTCCTCTGCGTCTCCCCGTGTGCCGAGCACAGGCTGTGCCGGCACAGGGAGTTCCCTGGGTTCGTTACCTGATGGGCACTAACGACTTCCTTTACAGTTCAGCATTCCATTGCTCGGTCCCTGTTTCTTTTTGCTGTGAGTCAGCCCTGCAGCCAATGTCAGTTTTAAATACTCTGGACTGGCAAAACTGAAATCATCTACCAACTCCCTGCACCACAGCATCTTTGTGCCTCGCCAGGGCAGCTGGTTCTGCGGCATCTCTGGAGCAGAGCGTGCTCCCCGCTGAGGAGTGCAGTCAGTATTGACCAGCCACCGCTCTGCCTGCCTGCTCATCTATCATCTATAAATAAAAGTGTATCTATCTGCTCACATTTACAGAAACAGCGACGCTGTGAGAAACGTGAGTGAATCTCTATGGGGAGGGCATCATTACAAACCTCCACCCTGCTCAGAACAGACTACCAGTTTTATGGCTCCTCCAAACAAACGGTTACATTAAATCACATCCTCTTTGTTTAATCCCATTCTTTCCAACATCTCTGCATACAAGAGAGCTTCTCCAGGCCCCCACTAATTCGCAGCATTCGCCTCTGCCTTCACCCCACACAGATCTGTTCAACGCAGCTGCCCAATAATGCTCACAATATTCAGACTGGACTGTGTCACTGATGGATACAAAGGCACCGGGATACCTTTGCTGCTACTCACTACGCTGTCTCTTACGTTGCCAAACCGCCTGTTTAATTTCTGGCAGTACCTGCACAGTGGGCAAAGCCTCCCCGAGGTGGCCGCAGTGACGTCTCGGCTCCTGCCCGGCACTCACGCAGGCACACCAGGCAGCAGTTGCAGGTGGAGCACCAAGAAACACAGCGCTGAAATAGCCCAGAGATGGTGCCACGAGTGGTAGGCAACACAGCAGGTAAATACACAGAGACAGGCAGCAGGGCTGAGGGACGTCACCTACAGCTCCTCAAAGACAGGAGGAAAGCACAGCAACTCTGCCATCTCCTATAACTCAAGGACCAAAGTCAAGAGTATTGACTCACTCCTCAATGTGAAGCACTCTGAGATCACAGCTGGATGATGCTGGAGAGGAGGGAAAAATTGCTTTGCTAACATACTTGGGAAAAGCAGCTGGGTGCACAGACAACACGTAGATAGCCGCAAGTTGAGAGTCGTGACACATCACTATCCAGAAAATACATCGCTGGAACCAGCCCAGCACGCACCAGGGCACCACATCGGAGAAGACAACCGTGCTATCTGACTGTCTACTGCAACGCATTTCTGTCCTGGCAAACCTTCACTCAGGACAGCATGGCCCAGCTGCTCGAACCGCTTCGCATCGCTCTCCAGCTCCCCGGCGAGGAGGCACGGGCTGCTCGTGCCTGCAGAGCCTCGCAATGCTCACCCGCACGCTGGGCACTGCCTTCGCTCCCAGCCCGCTGCTCTGAGCCATGCAGCCACTTGCATCCTGCCAGGAACACACAGTGATGCCAAAACTCACCCCGGGTCTTCTAAGGACATCCCCTCCCCAAACGTGCATGGGGACAGAGGAACGCCCAGGTGCGCCCCATGGGCACCAGGAGTGCAGCAGGGGCTGTTTCTGTTAACAGGGCATGCAAACAGCAAGTGAGGGACGAGAAACTCACACTGAGAGCCTGCAGCTGCAGGTAGACGCTGCTTTAAAAAAAAAAAAAAAAAAAAAAAAAAGGCGTTAAAAAATTCAGAGAGGAAAGAAAGAGCGCCAAGCAGAAATATTCTGTCGATTGAAAAGCTCAACTGGTAGAGCAACATCACAGCAAGGGACTGGGAGCAGCGCAGCGGGAAGGATGCCGGCAGTCCTCTGGCACAGCCAGGACATCCGCGGGACTCACCTGCCCGTGGGCTGGCACAGGCAACGCGCGGCCACCTCCGCTCAGACCCTACCCGGTACCCGCCCTGCCGAGGGGGGGCTGGACACCCCAGAGAGGCCCGCGAGGGCGAGCTGGACCTGAGAAAACATCCTCCTCACCAGCAAGCTGATGGCCAAATGACAAGTGTAAATCACAAACAGTAAATCACAACAAGCGTAGATCACAATGAAGTACAAATTGTGAGAAATGAAGCCTCGGGAGTCGCGTGGGGCAGCCGGCTGTGAAGGAAATCGTGTTTCCTTCCCGTAGCTTTCAATGTCACCTCCCAACTTCACTGACGCTTCCCCTTCTCTGGACAAATCCAGCCACCCCCCAGCTGCCCCCAGCTCGTCGCTGCTCCTGGCAGACCCCTCCTCAGCAGCACTGCTGCCGCCCCGAGGCACTGCTCGTGTCCTCTGCTCGGCTGGAGCGACCACGGCTGCACACCCCAGCCCCGTAACAGTGTCCCACCAAGTGACAGAATAGCATGGTCATGTTATTGACATCATCTTCCAGCTCATTTTTTACATTCTGATGCTTTGTTCTGTATTTTAATGAGTCCTCATAAAAAACCAGAGATTTTTCATGGCGGCGCTGACAAGGAAGCCTGTGGGACTGCAGTTAATTTAAAATCCAGCAAAATGTGGAAGCTGTCTGAATTTCCTCCTTGCAGTACGCATTGCCTGTATTTATCAACAAACTCCATCGGCCTTTGAAGTCTCACAGTTTCCTCTAGTACAAAATAACCAAGCTGGGGACCAGCAATGCGGAGCAAGGGAGGTACAAAAACCAGCTCTGGAGGGTCTGCAGGGGCCCCAGAGCTCCAGGCTGTCCTGAATTAGGATTCTGGAAGACACGGAGAGCTGCTGCCTGGTCGCAGGCTGCCTGCCAGCCCCGGGGAGGGCGGCTCTGCTGCCCACCGAGCCCGTTGCGGGGCAGGAGTCGGGAGCAAACGCCAAGCGCAGCCTCCAGCTCAGGTAAAAGCAGGGACTGGCCTGCCACCCTGAAAGGCTGTCAGCCCAACTTAAACAACAGCACGAGTTTTTTGCTGTCACTGCAGCAGTCATTTTGAACGTGGATAATTTCTTTTCTCTTAGATGAAGTTCATGGCATTGCTCTGCATCATACCCGTAAGTGCCTAGTTTCCATATTAACATCGCACGAGGGGTAACCTAATGAAAACTCACAAAACCCCACTAACCTCCAGTCAGTGGACTGCTTCGCTTTACTCTGTTTCCTCACTCCCATCTCCTGTTCAGCCTTTGCTCCTCATCTCCATCATTGATCCTGCTGCTCCCAGCCCTGTACTATCAAAAAGATCAAAACACTGGGGGGGGGGGGAGAACCACTCTAATGTGTTATTTGTACATCATTGTAACATTTATAACGTAAAGTTTTAATGTTTTGGACTGGTGAAACTCAAATCGCCTGCTAAAAAATCCCATTACAGTTTAAGCCCTTCTCCCCCCATGTAGCCACCACCTGCTAAACATAAATATGTTGTGTAACCCCATCAACACTTGCCATCACAGTACTCTGCTTAGGGTGACACAGTTTCTCTTCCCAAACCTCGATTGCCCTGCCAGCTCAGGGGAAGAGGGCAGGAAAGGAATTCTCCTTCAGGACACTATCCTGCCTCTTGCACTGGGACGTCACCTTGGCCGAAGACGTCAGATACCACCAGCGTTCACACAGATTTCTCCTTTGGAAGACAGCTTCACTTAGCTCCGGGCAGCTCATGCTGTCTTCCCCAGTGGTCCCTGCACTCTCTGACAGTCTCCCGGACCAGCTCCGCTGCCTTATTGATGATCTCCTCTTCCAAAGGTCCTGCCTTGTGCAGCTCTGCCTGGATCATCCAGCGCTTCCCCTATTGCCCTTATGGATGCTGCTACCGCTTCCGACTTTTCAGGCCTTTCTGATAAACTTCTGTTATCTTTCCGAAACTCCCCTTCCGAGGTTGGCACGGCAAGTGTTTTCAGTGCCTCTCCTTCCTCAAGACGCTGAGCCCAGTAAAACCGTTGTCATTCACCACTCCACGTTTTCGGGAAGGTGGCTATTTCTGCGCACAGGCAGCGCCAGCGCGATGTGCAGACAGACGCAGCACAGCCTCTCCTCCGGCGGGCTCTGGAGGCAGCAGTCCCTGGGGGATCGCCAACGGAGCACAAGCCACCCCCCGGAGCTCCTGGCCTGGGACGCGCGACCACAGAGCTCTCACCATTGAGCCCTTCCCCACCCCAGAGCTGCCCCACTGCTGGGTTCTGGCAGCTCTCCCATTCCCACAGCCCCAGGCTTCCGTGTTTGTCTCCACGGCAGCTCTGGATCACGTCAGCCATTCAAACTTCAACTCCTCAGACTCCGCCAAACCTTCCCAAATACTGCCCCAACCATCCCAGATCCGATCTCCTCTTCCACATGTCATATCAGATTTAACGCTAGTCCGTCCTGTCTCCTCACTCTACCATCACTCCAAGACCTTCCTCCGCTGCTGGGGTCTCCAGCTCACCTGGAATAAAACAGCTATCCAGGAGGGTCCTGCAAACTCTGCTGCACTTCGGAAATCCTACAGTGTAGTTCTCAGAAAAATTCAATGTTTTAACGAACAGAACACGTGAAAGCCTGTCAAAATGCTGTGCTATTTATTCGGGTGCTGAGTTATATTTATTGTAAGAGCTGCGTGCATCACGCGCTCTCTGAAACACTGCAGATTTCGGTAGGAACGCCCCGGACAAAATCTGGGACTATCATCACGAGGGGTGGCCCTCCAGTCCTGGAGGCAGAGCGGGCATCGGCCCCCCAGCAGAGGAGAGCGCTCTGCAGGGCATCTCTGCTCATCTGATCTAGTCCCATTTTAATTTTGCCCAACTAAAATAAATATTCCTGAAGCTTCGCTGGCATCCCAAATTGACAGCACATATTCTTATGGGAACTTTGAGGCAAACAGAAAAAGCTATTACAGAGACAAACACGCCTGGCAGGGAGGTAATCTCACTTGAATATTGCTCAGATTCCCTTTTGGCTTTTCAAAACTTAAAAGGCATTTGTCCTAGTTACTTCAGGCGTGTTTTGGCGTGCATGGAGGGGAGCAGCACGTCTCAGAGACGTTTTGCGGCGCGGGCAGTTACTCGCACGTTCAAGGTGAGACTCTGTCCTACGAAGACGTTCCGCCAAAGCAGGTTTCTCTCCTGCAGCGGACGGGTGGTGGAGGGGAGCTGGCTCTGGGGTGCACACAGCAGGGTCTGGGGGGGGGCCCTGCCGGGAGCAGCCACCCTGCAAGGGCCAGCGAGCCGGGACGCGGGGCGAGCGCCGGGCACCGGCCCCACGGACAGGGACACAGTCCTGGGGGACAAAGACAAGGGGCTGGCAGGACAGCCATCCCGGGACTGCCAGGCAAGCCCTGGGCACAAAGCAGGTCCCAGAGCCCGCCGGGCACTGGCACCCCACGGCATGCCTCGGGACCGGCGATGAGGTCCGGAGCTCGGGGGCAGCTCCCCAGCCAAGGGGCTGCCCCCAGCGAGGCTTTCTGCACCCTCTTGACCCAGCTCCATCCCAGAGCCCGAGCCGGGCTGGGGCTGGGGCAGCCAAAGCCCTCGGCGAGGGACGGGAGCACACCCGGCGGGGAGGGACGAGGACCTCCCGGCCGCTTTACTGGCAAGTTCTTGGGGACCGCTTTCTCCTTTTAGATGGGAGGGCTGGACCAGATGACATCCAGATGTCCCTTCCGACTTAAATTACTCTGCAAGCCTGTAACGCCTCTGCAAACACCACGTATTTCCCGTACAAGGTCTCCAGTCTGACAACTGGGGACTCCGCCTCCTCGCCACACATTTCTCCACAAAGCACTGTCCATCTAATTCCTCACCGGTGGAGTTCTCTTGGACTACGGTGTCGCACTAGGAGCAAGAGATCCCCTACCTACGCTCTTCACTATCCCACCCTAAGACAAAACATCATACCCAAAGTGCTGGGCACGGCGCTGGCACTGCTGTGCCGCTCGGCGCTATCGGCTGGGCTGCAAACAGCGCAGAAGGACCGTAAGCAGCCTGGAGACCCCCGGGGCATCCAGAGAAGCGGGTGGCCCTTGCACCACCCACCTTCAGGGATTTGTTTTTGAGAAGCTGCTGCAGGGGGACTGAGGCTACGGCTGAGACGCAGAGGGGACTCAACTCAACAGCCGATGCCAAGCTGAAAACCGAGGCGCAGAGGAGAGAATGAAACAAATTGTGGCAATTTCTACTCAAATCCCTGATGCAGGTAGAACTAATCAAATGGATCTAACCCTTTCAAAAGCCAGGAAGGGAAAACAAATCGTCTAAGGCTTTTAATAAATAAATAAATAAACCAGTGACTTAGTACTTAGGGCAAAGATCTCATTCACAATGTTGAGGAATAAAAGGGCTTGGGAATAGTGAATCAGTTGATTTTGTTGAAAGTAATAATACGAAAAAAGAGATTGGGACAAGGCACTTATTTTATTAAACCCCCCAAGGAGAGGTCAAGAATATTAGAAATACAGTCCCTGGGTTCCGGTTGATGCAATAACTGCAGTTTTAGCAATTTCAGAAGAAGGATGTTTGTTCAAGGTGGCAAAGTGCCAAGAATCTTCAGGGGAGCTGCTAGAAAAGGATGCTCTCTGTATTTACTTGCTGCTGAGGAGCACTGAGCTCAGTGCAGTTTTTATGGAGAGTATCTGCCTGAACAGGACTCTACCAGCCAGCCGTGCATCAGCAATTCACATTCCCTTTTGCAGAGATGCTCACGGATAGGACCAAAGGAGGAGGGATTTCAGAGAGTGGGGAGGACAAGCCCTGGTTTTTTCAGCACGTGTCCTGCTCTTTAGGCACATGCCAGGGGCAAGCATCAGACCAGATAACAGCCTTGGCAGATAGCCATTCTAATCCAGTGCAGTGTCTTATGCTATGCCCCTCTGATGCTAGCTTATGGGACTTAGGAATAATAAGAGATTGCTTTTATCCAGAGATCTACTGGTGAAGGATCAGGACACTGACTGTCCAGCAAGCTCTTGGACTATATTCATGACAATTTATTTTTATAGAGAAGGTGCAGAAAACAGCCATAGAAGCTTTTTCAGTGCTTTGATTCCAACTGGCTGAAAATGTAAAGGCAGAGGTAACATTGGCAGAAACAATCATGAAATGGTAAGTGTTTGGCACTTCCTAGGAAGAAAGCGAGAAAGACCAGCAAAATATGAGGAATGCATTTTGAGGTCAACCTCTATATGTTCTTGAATACTGGAGACAAGGTTTCATGAAAGGTCAGCCCACAGTGGACAGACAGCCTCCAGAGGTCCCTTGTAACTCAAACTATTACATGATCCCATGGTGGGGAAGGCAGAGGAAAACAGACTTCAGACATGGAGGATGCATAAGCAGTGAAGTAGGAAACCAGGTAAATCATAGGACAGTCATTGACTTTAAACACACTACATAAACTGGAAAACAGGAGTAATTGCTATGGACAGATGTGAAGGAAAAGCACAAGCCAACAGAAGCAAACATCTGGGCAGCACGAGCATGAGAGGAAATGCCACCATGGAGAATAAGGTATTCACTCTGTAAATACACTGACAGCAAGAAAAAGATCCCAGGAATTGCTGGTAACTGTTGGTGTTTCTTTGGCTAACTGCAGAGAGGGGAAGCTTTCAATGGATGAAACTAAAAAGACCAATATGCTTAATACTTGTCCTTAAATCAGAGATCAACCATGAGATTTCAGAGTTAAGATCCTACCTGGAAAACAGAAGCAGGAATTAATTAAGAATATTTGGATGTGCCTGACTACATATCTGGAAGGAAGTTTAAGAACAGATTAAAGCAATCTAAGAACACCTAAGGTCGTCTTTGAAGGCTCATGTTATATACAGTGTGTCCAAAAGAGTGGAAAATAGCAAATGGTGAAAAAGGGGGGAAAAGAAAAGCAAAAGAAATACCCTCACTTCACTTCTTGGAAAGAAACACTGGAACAAGTAACAAACCAAAGTGCTTGTACTTGCCTAGAAGGAAGCAATGCGGTAACAGTCAGAAGGGATTCGTCAAGGACAGACGGCGAGAGGAGCTGGCTGCTGAGCGGCGGCCGCACACCGCGGCCTTCGCTGGGCTCCTCCAGCCCCACGGCTGCCCCGAGACCACCCGACCGCAGGGCAGGAGAACAACCCTCCGAGGCCTCCCCACCAAGGGGGGTACCCAGGGGCTGCGCGAGGGGCTGACCTGGGTCAGCGTCTCCTTTAGCAAAGCGAACGATGGGTTGAAGAAGATCCTTGCCAAATCTACAGGCAGTACAAACGGGCTGCAAAGCACTCCAAGGAACAGGATTAGGGTTTAAATGGATCCTGATAAAGTGAAGGTACTGAATCTACGCAGGCATCGTCAACTGCACGAGGATTCAGATAGGGAAACACTGGTTATGTAGTGGGTTTGGGGGGGGGGCGGGGGGGAACGTGGAGGCTATCACACGCTGAATGTGAGTCACACATCACACCATTTCATAAAACGCAATATGATGAGCTATCAAACTACAGCCTGAAAAACATGCAACGTAATTCTACTGCCACACTCCTCTGCTGCTGTGTGCCTGCTCCGAGCACTGCACTGCCAGGAAGGAGCGGGATGGCGGGAGCCTGGAGAGGAGCCACGGCAGGAGCTCAGAGGAAACAGACCTTTGGGAAGGGCAAGGCAATAGGGGCTAACAGCCAACAGAGGAGACGACACCAAGGAAAACACGGGAAGCAGTCTTCCGTGTGTGCAAGACTGCTGTGAGGGGGAAGCAAGTGAGCTCGTCACCATACCTATGCAGAGTATATGTGGCACGACAAACTAAAAGAAAAAATATTTGGATCAGACATTAGTAAACTTCCTAGTGGTGAGGACAGAGGGAGGCAGGAGTGAGGAAAACACCAGGGCACGTCCGTCACCGGCGTTTCCCAAGAACAGGCAGGATGAGCACAGCCAGACGTCTGTGGGTTAGACCCTTCCCACCGCTCCTCCCTGGACCCCCGATGATCCACAACACAACTGGGGGGCTCAGAGCCAACTGCATCAGCAACAACCACCCCCAGGACTCGCTCCCAGGAGCGGCTTATTAGCACAAGGGCAGCCGACCACAAAAAGGCATTTGGGGACACGCCACGGGAGGCTCACCCAAGCCTTGCTGGGGTGGATTAACCTCCGGCATCACCCGGGTCCTTTGCTTGAGGGCTCCCTGCAGCCCAGCCCTGCCCGTCCCGCTCGAGGGAGTCTCCTGGCCACAGTCCATCCCTCGCCGCAGGGACGGTCCACCCTGGGCTCGCGTCCAGCACCCCGGCTCCAGGGCCAGACCTGTGCTCCCACATGCAGCCTCCCCCGGGCAGCCAGGACCGCCGCTCGGCCTCCGTGGAGGTCGGAGAGCCGCAGTCCACGGGAGGACTCAGCCACCAGAACCATCGGCGTGGCGAAAATCGTGAGAGCAACACGGACGAATAACGGCTCCTGCCGTTAGCACAGCTGAACGGCAGCGCCGAGGCTACCGCCCAGAAGCCCACAGGCACGTGAGGTGCTTCTGCACATCATTTCTGGAGAAATGAAACACTAATGCTGAACTACTTTTCATTTAAATTCTCCTTGCTATCCTGAATATATTTGCAAAACAATCAGAATTTTGCTGGGAGTTTTCGCCCTCAGAGTAAAGAACTTTGGAGCAACATTGCAGACACTAAATTTTCGTGATATTTACTCTAATAAAAATCTGACCCAGAATCAATTTTTCTGCAAGACTTTTCAAAGAAGATGTGAGAGAAATCTGTGTGTCTATGGATGCCTTGTCACTTACTACAAAGCAAAGACTTTCTTGTTTGAAAATAAAACATCCCTGGGAACTGAGTACTCGGATGAGATAGGGATCACTGCACCGCTCTTTCCCAGCCTTGGAGTAAATAAAAGCTCTGTCAAACCAACACAAAAACACTGGGAACCAACTGGGAGAGCCATAAGGCCAAACGACAAGTGAAAGAAGTACTGGGTCAAACAAAAAAAACCCACTATTAATTAGCTGCTCTAAGCGCCTGTTAGCACACAGCTGCTTGCTGAACAGCAACGCTGCGTGCATACGTCTGTGTGATTTAAAAGAAGATCAGCCCAAGCGACTCGGAGAGCAGCACCCTCCCAGCACCCCCGGCCATCGCGGGGTGGCAGCGAGGCAGGGGCAGAGGTGGGAAGGGCTCACTGAGCCGACGGCCTCCCCAGGCACAACAGGAGCCCCCGCGGCCGGGGGGGCGGGGGGGCAGCAGGAGGCCCCACCTCTGAACAATCCTGACAGCTCTGAACTTGCCAGCGTGTGCCAGCCACGGAACACGCAGGGTGCACGCGTGCGACTTGCACTTGCCCCAAACTCAGCGTAACGAATTTCATAATCCTCCTAGCCCTAAAAAAATATACCAATATCTGAAAATAACGGAGTAAAAAGCACTTTTCTATGCATTTTGTAAAACACATACGGCTAGAAATAATTAAGCCACCCCCAGCAATCCTTTAAAAGTTTGCACGAGCCGGACACAGACGAAGACGGGGCAGACGCTCACGCTAGCAGCACTTGCAGTAGGACGCGGAGGCGGCTGCCTCCCGCTGCCCTTTCCGGGCACCGGCTGAGCTGCGAGGGACGGCACGACGAGCAGCCTGCCCGCCGGCTTCAGCCCTCAGCCAGCCGACCCGGGCGCAAAGGCTCGGCAGGTATTTCGGAGGTCTGCGCGCCGAGTCGCAGAGGAGCCCGAGCCCGCGGCGGCATCCCGCCCCTCCCGCAGCCGGCAGGGAGCAAACGGGCAGGCACGGGGCCGGCAGACGGGGCGGCAGCCGCTGCCATCGGAGCCAGCGGCACAGCACACCGGCTGCTGACCGTCGGCTTCTGCGGCAGCACGGGATACCCGCTCTTGCAAGCCCCTCCTCGCACTGCTGCCCACGGCGCACCCCAAATTCCCCGGCATCTCCATGCCCAGCCATGCTCCTGCTCTCCCCTCGCCAGGAACTGGCTGGCTGGGTAAGGCTTGGCTCTTCCCCAGCTGCCCTCCTGCCTTGCCATCAGATGCTCCAGGTAATTTTGAGAATACTTCCAAAACCCTTCTGATTATAAAAGCCCACGGTATTTTTTTTACCCACACCAACCTCCTAATGCTTTTATAATCATACTGTGCTTCTGGTTTCAGCAAGTTCCCGAGCCAGTGAATTCCTGAGCTAACTGCAGGGTGGAGAAAAACCACTGTTTCATGCTGGTTTTGAGTGTGCATGCCATCAGTTTCATTGCATGCTCCTTTCTCCTTGTGCCATGAAACAAGCAGAGGTTCCCTACTTCCCTCTGATAAGCTATTCGATATTTCCAATACTTTTAACTTATTTCGTCCTGTTCATCTCGTTTCTAAGGTAACAATCCCGCTCTTCTGCATCTCTCCTCAAAGCAGAGAGGGTTTTTTTCCTCATTCCTCATCATTTTCACTGTATCTCCAAAGCCCTTTAACTCACACCATTCTTGCTGACTGGTAGTGCTCAGCCTAGTATGCAGCTCTCAGAGGTGTCATGACTGATTTTGACTGAGGCATTAGACTGTTTTCCATATTATCATCCATCACACTGCTAGGTCATCTAATATCACTGCATTTTGTACTGAAGTTGCACATTGAGCAGAAGCCTCCACTGAGCTGTTTAGAAAACATCCTGCAACTTTTCCTGAGTTAAACTATTAATTAAGAATCCTAGCAGGTACTTGAGTAGTTCAATTTTTCCCCCCTCTAGTAGCTATTTTACATTTATTTTCATTATTTTTTATTCACTGACACGTTTCTTTTTCCCCATATTCTTTAGATTGCCTCAAAGGGCCTCAGAGCTGTTTCTGCTATGGAGTTAATGTAAATAGCTGCCATCTACAGACTGGTTCTTCAATGCTCAAATCCATTTCTTAGTCACTAGTGAACTCAGCTATAACCCAGACCTGGTACCCACTCTTCAAACTCCTGCTCTAGCTTCACTGTATCAGAGTTTCTCATTAGCCCTTTCTGAGCAGATGCTGCTTTACACCAGCCATGGCTGTGGTCGGTCGTGCTTCTCCACTAACAGAGGACTTCCGAAAGCAAAGCCTGACCCCAGCCATCACCAAAGGGACCCTTGGCCACGAAGGCTCTCTGGCAGCACCTCCGCTATCTGAGGGGAGCAGCAGCCATCCTCCTGGATCACAACAGGTGCCCACGCTCGGCTTCCAGCCGAAGGCGAGCACCAGCAGCGGCGAGCAGCGGCAGAGCCAACGTTCGCATCGCACATGGCCAGCAAGTGATGGGGAGCAGCAGGAGAACGCAAGATCCATGACGCTCCCACACCTACGGGCCACCGAAACCACCTGACACACAAGGAAGGCCTCCCCACACCGCCCAGTGGGTCGGGCAAGGGTGCCCATCAGCCGTTCCCGGGTGGTTCAGCAGAGCAATGCCACCACCCGGGCCTGTAGGCAGAATACCGACAACCGCAATAACTGCAGGTCGGTTGGGACGCATTAGGTGTCGGCTTATCTGCAATGTGCCACCTCGAAGTTGGGTTTTCAAGATGCATTCATTGTCATAGCAACAACAAGCGCAACACGGCATTGATGCGCTCACCATTTTTCTGAGATGCAAGATTAGACCGAGGGCTGGGGAGAAGATCGAGGGGAAAAAACCCTCAGCGCTTGCTCCAGGTCCCGGCCAGCCCCGCTCCTCACGGTCCGTGGACAGGGAGACACAGGGCTTCATCGGGCTCCACGGTCCTTCCCGCTCCCCACCCGGGGTCCCGTGGGTGCCCAGCCCCGTGCCGATGCGGGGGCTCCAGTGGGTGCCGAGGACCGCGCCGCGCCGGCCGCGGCTCGGG
>JAVJGG010000005.1:239179-260476 GCA_035590195.1 Aviceda cuculoides | reverse complement strand
GGCTGTGGGCGCTGCGGGCGCTGCCGGAGCTCGCCAGGCTGCCGTCCCCCGCCCCGGCCCCCGCCGCCGCCTCCTGCATCTGCGCCAGCAGCTGCGGGGGCAGGCTGCGGAGCGAGGGCACCGGCGAGTAGGACGCCCGGCTCTCTGCCTTCAGGTTGTTGTCGCTGGCCGAGCGCTGCAGTATGCGCGGGGAAGAGAGGCTGCCGGCGCCGAGGATCCGTCTCCGCTTCGTGTAACTGGGAGTTTCTCTGAAAGGCACTGCAAAAGAGCCAGGGAAAGCAGCATGAGCTACCGGGCGTACAGCGCGAAGCTGGTGTCGGCCAGCCATGCTTGGGCTGGAAGATGGCGGCAAAGCAGGAGGCCTGGAAAAGCACGCGGAGCTGGGCCGGGAAGGCAGGAACGGCCAGGGCAGGGGAGGACACAGCTCCACCTGCTTCCAGCTCCTCTCCCTGCACCAGCCCAGGGAAACTCAGGCGAGGCCGACCATAGCACACTGGCGTTGGTAGGGTTTGGGGGTGGCGTCTCAGGAAGCATCAAGGAGCGCTGCCGGAGAGGGATGCAGCGCCAGCAAGGGCACCCGGGGAGGGTGTGCGGGGCCACCAGCGGGACCCCTGCCAGCCCATCTCCAGCTGCCACCCCAGTTCAGAGGTAGCGTCACCTGCACGGGACGTTGACACCAGCAGTAACCCCAGCCACCGCCTACTCTTCTGTTTCGGAGGCACAGAAGGCCTAAATCTATAGCTTCAGGCACAGGCCAAGCGCAAGCCTAGAAAATACAATGCACAGAATAAGACACCAGCTACTCCCTGCCCTCTGCCTCTACCCTCAGGAGCACGCAGAAGAAACAGACCTGACAAAGCCACCTGAAGATGCAAACTCCTTCCTCTGCCTGCAGCTCTGCAGAGGGAGAAAGAGTGGAAATGGGAAACCTGACATGGTCACAGGCGAAGAGGGCTCTGTTGCGGAGCCACAGCACTGCAGACCTCAGGTCAGGAAAGATGTATTTTCCCAGATTTTGTTTAATGAATCCATTTCCATCGTGAACCTTAATGTGGTTAAAGTTTGTCTGACGTGTGGCAACATCCAGCCCGTTTCTGGTGCAAAAGTAGTGGCAAAAGCAAGGGGACAGGTAAAGCATGCAGAGGTCTCCTGCGCTCCTGCTCAACGGCACGCTCAGAAGTGGTGCGATCCTGCTAACGGGGGACCTCTCGCCCCGTCCGCATTCGAGACTCCCCTGGCTTCACCCTGCCAAGGCCACCCCTCCCACAGCAACGTGCGCAAAGGCACGCGAGCCCTGGACACACTCCAGCGGCCACCTCCCAGGGGCTGCAGAGGACGGGAGCAGCCAGGGGAGCGGGCAGCACGCTGCCTGACCTTGAGCGAGGCCTCGGACCGGTGTCATCCTCGACCAAACGCCCTGAAGGCACGTCCCAGCGGTGCTGCGCGGCCGCACTCAGAATATTTTTCCAAGGAATATTTTAGGTTCAAAGTACAAGAATTTCAGGCTGCTGTAAATCTTCCTGTTGTCATAGGAACACAATGCATTTGTTCTCTCCTGAGTTTCAACCACGTGGTGGGGGAATTTCTGCCGGCAGCGTCCACGCTCCCCGTGGCGGCTCAGCCCGGCTCCCCAGCCTCCTGCTGCCAGCCACCTGCCCACACCCTTGGTGCTGCCAGCACCCCGTGTCCGGGCCACCCCAACAGGAAAAATGGGTCAAAATGGTCACCCAGTGGCCACAGGCAAGGAGGGATGTCAGGTGGAAAGAAGCAAAGCCTAGGCCGCGGATGTGATGCAGTCCCCGGGGTAAAACGCGCTGTGGATTCAGTGCCTGGGAGTTCGCAGGACTGCGGCACGCAGGATGCTGACGTACAGCCTGTCCTGCCAACACAACACGCTGCAGAGAAAGCCGCAGTCAGGGCCAGCTACAACCATTTCACAGGCAAAGCTGAACAGGTTTGGTTGACCAGGGCTGCTGACCCAAGTTCACGTATCATCCAGACATATGATAGATCTCCAGGAGACTGTTAATTTTGTACTACCTCACGTCTCACAGAAAACCACTTTAAAAAAGAGAAGCAAATACTAATGGACGTAAGTCATGGTAACTGGCAGATCTAAAGATTATTAGAAATTGGAAATAGTCACTGGAAACACAAGGAAGTTGCTAGTCTCGAAGAGCTGTTTTCAAACCAAGCCAAGTCAGTCACTTTAAGCATGGTTCTTGGAAAACAGTACAGAATTACTTTCAGTAAAAGTGCCAAATGCTGCCTAGTGATAAAAGCGCATCAGTCAGTGCCTGAATATCTTTCCAAACCGAAGGCCAAGGCACATACTGGTCAAGTGAGTACATCCGTGGTGTGCTTCCAGGGACCAACACCATAGGTGAAACCAAGTGATCATGAGAATTGTAGCCTGAGAAAGGCTGTGAGCTCATAGCGTCAACCAAACACGAGCTCAGTGTCGTTCTGCCAGAACAGAGTCAATCTGAGCCTGTTACGTCTAAGCTGGGGACCAGCGGCACCCCAGAGGTGCTCTCAGCGGTGCTCCACCAGTAGGCACTGTCTCAGCTGGAGAAATCCAAGTTTGGATCCACGCCGTATGAGAATTTTTGTAAACTGGAAATATTCATCAAGAAAAAAGTCAAGATCTAGACAAATCTGCCTGGACCATTCTTCCCCCCATCCTGGGAGAAGGCAGGAGCAGCAGTCAGCCCTTTGCAGATGACCAGTGACACCCATGCTCCGCACCAGCTGCTCAGGCAGAGTCCATGCTGTGCCCCGCCGTGCACATCCATTACTACTAGGAGGTCAAAAAGGCCACTCAAAGCACCAGAACTACAGCCAGACCCATGCTGGGGTACTGGTCTGATTCATTGCTCTTCCATGCATGACTGGGCTTAGCATCATTGGTCTTGACACCAAACCAAGAAAGAAAGAAATAGAAAAACAAGAGTGCAACGATGAAAACTTCAGACAGCAGGAGTTGATCTGGGCTTGCTTTAGGGTGCTTTATAAATTAACTATAAGTTTCTTGATATTAATTGCTTAGAAAAAAAAAAATCATAACTGTATATTGAACTGATCATATACCAGCTTACCGTACAATAATCCTATCAGCGAGCTGTTTTTACCAAGCTGACAAAAGAAAAGGACAAAAGAAAAAAAAAGAAGAAAAAAAAAAAAAAAGCACAGATTTACCTCTGTCCTGGTTTCAGCTGGGATAGAGTTAAACCACGACAACCTCGCAAGGCAAAAAGAAGGACACCAGGCAGGAGATCCTTTTGGTCTGTGCTAGATCTCTGCTCCTGGTTGTCTTAGCTTAACTGAAAAGCAGTAAGCCTGCCCCAGTCCCTGCTCTCCCCACTGCACAGACTTCACACCAGGGAGACGTCAAATGGGTCAGGGTCGGGTTCAGAGGGGGAAGATTGGCACAGTTCATGGCAAGACATTCACAGTAAGCACCAATTATTAGGCAATGAGACACAAACAGGTTGCTCAAGGACTCACTGGTAAAAGGGAAGATACTTTATAATTCTTGACACAGGTCAGTGCAAGTGATTTAGTTTAGCCTGTCAAATAAATCACCTGGTCACCCATTTCCACGCTCCATGCAAGAGCAGTCATCACCTTATATATTCAAAGTGCTCTCTCCCAACACCAAAATTACAGCGTCTACCTTAAAAACAAAGAAAAACACAACCTCTGTCTCAGATTCACACCAGAGAGGAGGAGCAGAGAGGCTGGAGAAAGCAGCCCAGGACCGCTCTGCTACTCACTAATCCACTCATCGTAACATCGAGTATAAGAGTCCCTGAAGCACAACGTAACACAGCATTTACAGGAGTAAACGACAAGGCATCCAGGTCACATAACAGGTTGTAAAGCCAAAGTTTCCTGAGTATTTCATTCCACGAGCACATTAAGAGGATGGTATTATAGCTGCAAAGGCAGCCTCTTGAAAGACAGGATGTGCCTGCACTGTCTGTGTAATTTTAATTTGGCCCCCAGAGCACAGCAACCTCACATGAGGTGGGATTCAGCCTCTTTCATTTGTCAAAGTGGGATTTAGGGGCAAGGGAGTCACATGAGTCCCAGAAATGAGTGAAAAAACCTGCTTTCCAGCACTATCACAGGAGAACAGACTTTCAGCTGATATACATTTAGACTGCAAAGCTCCTAGGCTCTCAGGTGTCCAAACATGCTCGGACATCTCCTGACCCAAGCAGCCGCAGCCAAGGACCCAGGATGTCTACCCTGGCGTGTAGAGAAAGCTCGGGGGGACTCAGCAAAGCCCTCAGGAGCCCGAGAGCAGAGGTACAGATGATGGAAACCTTGCCTGCCCTGACCTCAGTGCTTAGCTTCTGGTGCCTGGACTGCCTCGGGGCCCATTTCAGGGCCACTGTGCAGCCAGGAAGGCAACTGGACCAAGATCAGGTGTTTCTATACAGAGGTTGGAGAGCTAGAAATGACAGTCTGGCTTTCACCAAGAAGGTTGATGAGCAGACATCCAGGCAGCTTCACAGGAGAAGGGTAATCAGAGGAATACAGCTACCGCTTGTGTGAGCAATATAGCACTGTACTGCCCAGGTACTCCAGAGCTTCCCCAAAGCCCCCATCTAAGCACAGGTTTATGTCCAGCCAGTCTGGAAGCTCTGCCATGCAGATACAGCACAAGCCTGGGTCTGGTCTCACAACAGAAATTAGATATATACAGAAAGATACAACCATGTTCTCAGACGTGATATGCAACGAGATGGAGATGGCAAGGAAGATGAAAACTGTTGCATGTGGCAGAAATGTGGAAGAGAAGACCGTCTGTGCCACAGCCAGGTGGCAAAAAGGACTGGAGAGATACCCACATTGCATGGGATGTGGGCTGAGGCAAATCCATAAAACAGATCGTGAAGCAAAAGAGGAACCGGTGGAGGCAGTCTGATGTTGAAGGATGCTATGGGTGCACTTATTTGCACGAGAAAGTCCAGCAGGAGGTCAGCATTTGGCACAGTCACAAGGACAGCAAAAGCACCAGGAACATGTCCAGGGACCGCAGCAGACAGAAAATCGAGGCACCACATACACGGGACAGCGATGTGGGCAAAGGACGACTGCAGTCTGCACTGGCAGCAGAGCCTGGCTCAATGCTGGAGCCCTCCAGGCATCCTCTTATTGCTGTTTTCAAATTGGCCTTTCCTAGGAGAGGGAAGCAAGGGACCAACCAACCCTAAACCATGATTTGCTGTTTACTTCTCTCCCTGGGGGAACATCATGTGTTCAAAAGCAAAAGCCTTGGGGAAACCCTCTGCTGTTCTGAGGGAAACAAATGAAAGACAAGAACTTCCTACTAGGGTTGAAGGCGTTGAATTAACTGTAACTCTGTTTTGAGCACCATGCTTCAGAAGCCCTGGCTCCTTAACAGCAAACAACGCACAAACCAGCCACGTGCTCACAACAGCCAAATGACATTTGTGTAGCTACATCCCGCTCTCCAGAACGTGCAACAATCCCAGGCGCATTGAACACCTTAAAAACGCAGGAGGAGCTCCCCTCTGCCCGTGCTGCCCTGCAGGACAGCCAGTGCCCAGCTCCTGCACCATGCCAGCAAGGACCGCGGTCCCACCTGCTCCGCTGGCTCCAACTCTGAGGGCCAACCCCCTCCAGCACAGCAGAGTGGCTTCATCCAGCCAAAAATTAGGTCACCCTCAGCTTTACAGAGAGCTTAGTCTTCTGTTCAGAAGGACACGGAGCGAGGTTTCCTTCATGCCGCTCTCCCCGGTGCATCCTCTGCACGAGCCCCAGCTTGTCACCAGGATGGGACCCTGCCCCATCCCCTGGCAGCTGTTGTCACAGCAGGACGAAGGACGGAAATTACGCTCCTTGCCAGAAAGAAGGTAGCTGAAAGGGAGGGCTGGAGAGGGCTCCCGGCAGGCTGGGGATCTGCTGCAGGACACGAGACGCGTCTCATCCACCAGCTTCCCAATGCCACAAGATGGAGGCACCCGCCTCGTCCCCTCCAACCGCATGTCCCACCTGCGCTGGGTGCCAGCCCCCAGGCACCAGACCAGCCCACCATCTCAACTCATCAGCCTCCTGGAAAGCACAGGCAGCAAAATAAAACCAATTAATAACTGTGCAAGAGTATTTTTATTCTGGGTCAGTGAAAAACAGAGCCATGCAAGTGAGGGGTGGGAAAACATGCAGGAGCAAGGTGGACTGGTGGACAAGACCCACCCTGGGCCGGGAGCCGAGACCAGCAGAGCTCTGCCCTAGTGTCAGGGAACCGCAGAGAGAACTGCAGCTGGCCACAGCGCTGGGGTTTCCAGCCGGGAAGGGGACAGGGACCGCCAGGGCAAGAGCCAGCAAGGAAAGAGCAAGACGGGGTGCGCACAGCGGGGGCGTTCCAGGAAGCCCCCACAAGCCAACAGCACACAGGGAAGCACTGCGGTCTGGCTACCTGTGTCCTCAGGCTCCCCACAGAGGCAGTCGAGAGGTTTGGGAACAAGGCTTGGAGAGGGCAGGCTTCCCCCCCAGGGAGCGTGGTCCCTGGCCAGAGCCAGGGCAGCCAGCCCAGCGCAGGCAGGGGGACACGGCCAACGTCCCCCGCAGGCTGGGGAGCGGAGCGCCCGGCCAGGACACAGCTCCTCATCCCCCAGCCTCAGAGAAGGGACAGGGTGGCAGCAAGAGACCTTGGACCTGGCGTGAGACCCAAGGAGCTGCTCCCCAGCTGGGGTCTGATGTGCTAAACCTCAGCATGGAGACTCAGGTTTTGTACAGGCGGTTTACGCCTAACACCAATTTATAATGGGAAGAGCCGATCTGCCTTGGTTTGGCAGGTGAAATCCTTGCCGGGATGCTCAGAGGTGCTCTGGCTTGCTGCGATGCCCCAAACCACCATCAGAGTCCCGAGGCACGCTTCGGCCAGCCCTGCGGGCTGCACAGCCAGCTTCTCACTGCTCCTCAACCTGCCTGAAACTGGTAATAATTTAATAATAATAATAATAATAATAATAAACCACTGAGCCAAAGTCCAGCCACCAGGTGCCAGAAACAGGATAGTTCTAGGCTGCTGCCAGATAGCCACTTCTGACAAAGGTTTCCTCTCCCCATCCCCCCAGATCCACTGTCCCCAGTGGGGAAGGGAGGGAAGTGAGAGCAATAAAGAAAAAAAAAAAATTGTGCAGTTCATACAATCAGCTTTGAAGATTCTTTTCTATACCTTCTCAAGAGTTTAATCAAAGTATGTTTACTGGGTTTCTCACAGCAATATGAATCACTTCAGTTACCATGACAGCGCTGCTCGAAGCAGCACAACCATGCCCCAGCCAGCCTGGTTCATCCGATGCTCCCGCATTCGCTTTCTGCCCTCCAGAATGGGAAACACATGGCTCTTGACTCAAAAATGCCTCTCGCCGCTCAGGTGCAGTGGAAGCAGGATGCAGCCGGGGCTCCCAGAGGAGTTCCCAGCCCCAAGATGCTGCACGGGTGCCTGGGCAGCACCTGGACCACGCTCCAAACAACCCCGAGCTGCAGTCTAATGAACCGAAGTGTAATCAACACTCGGAGGTTATTTAGATTGGCTGGCTCAATGTTAAATATTCATGTAAAAGAGCAAAAGCACGCAGAGTGCAAATGTCTCCACAGTTCCAAGCTGAGAGGCCACATTTACATTTTAATAGTGGAAAATTACAAAGCAAACTGAAGAAGGCGCATAGCATCTCCCCTCATGCGGCACAGAGCAGATTATGCCCAGGCTTCTCTCCCATGCAGGAGAGAGAGGCTACTCCAAGAGACCTTCCAGGTACTATTTTTTTTTCTAGGAATGAAAACTAAAGGAAAAGGATAAGATGATGAGGCAGACCAGAACCTCTCGGCTCCAAAGAGGGAGCTGGTAAGTTACCTCAGTACTGAGCAGCAGTCCACTGAAAGGAATTATAGCCTCATCTTTTTTTTTTTAATTAAAAAACAAACAAACAAACAAAATCCTCCATTTCTCCAGCCATCTCCATTTGCCTCTCAGCTACTGATCTTCACGCCTTCCCTCAGAGCCACCCCCATCCTCTCCCACCTGCCCCTCCTCACTCCTCCACCTGAACGCAGGTCTCTTGCCTTGTCCTGCTCAGTGCCAGCCCTTCACAGCTGGAAACAGATTTTACTCTGCATTTGTAAAGTTTGAATTGAAACTGCTAGAAGTACACGTTAATTAAATTTGCTAGTTTTCCCCTACAAGCAATTCTCAAATGTGCTGGCAATTCACCTGTGAGTGGTACTCCCAGATGAGATTTTCAGCCTTTATCTTCAGACAAAATTCATCAGCCTGATGCATCTCAGCACTGGAAATTTTTCCTTGCAAGAGTTTGGTGCATTTTTCATTCCTCTGTTTCACCTTGTTACATTCAGCACATCAAGGGTCCTGCTTGGACTATCAAGCCATTGCTAAATCCCCCAGAGGAACTCCTAACAACTGCTCAGAGCTGTTACAGGTGGCACGCAATTAAATTAACAATGATGATAACAGAAAATCGGAAAAAATCGAGTGTTTCTGATCTGTCTTTGAAGACAATTCCCATAAATACCTCTGTACTGGCAAAAAAAACGCACCCAAGACCAAAATGGAGCATTTAAAACTTCCCCCACAATTCCAAGGATAGCAGTAACCAACACTTGTTCAGTTATGCACATTCAGATTAGCAGGTCGAAAGCTTCTGCAGCAGAGTTCAAAAGAATTTGCAATACAGCTCACTGAGTCGGTGGCCTATATTTATAATACTCCTTCAAAAGCTCCAGAGATGGGGAGGCAGCTTTGAAAGGGTCAGTGGAATGATTCCAATAACCGTACAGAGCTTAGCTTCATATTATTTCTAGGAAAAGCTTGGAAAAACTGAAACAGGACACTTACCAATTAAGAAAAAGGAATGAGAATTTAATTTATATCAGCCAGGACGGCTTTAAGAGCTCAAATCTCACTGACAAAAATACCTGCTGACATCATAAGCTTGGGTGAAAACTGTTGACCCTATGATACTCTGATGAATGCTACCACTGGACAAATTACCAGAGCACATTTTAACAGACACAATAATGAATTGTTAATGGAGAACAACAGTTGGGAATATTTCTAATATTACCCAGTCAGTCACTTCTGACACAGTATTTATATTTTGTCTTTATCAATGAACTAGAAAAAATACAGATCATTGGCAATAAAACTACAGGTGATGCAATGACTGCTGCAATGACATTGGTCAAATGTCATTGGTGAAAACGGGTAGTTTTAGATTGGATGTAAGAAAGAAATGTTTTATGATGAAGGTGGTAAGACACTGGCACAGGTTGCCCAGAGAAGCCACGGATGCTCCATCCCTGGAAGTGTCCAAGGTCAGGTTGGATGGGGCTTTGAGCAACCTGGTCTAGTGGGAGGTGTCCCTGCCCATGGCAGGGGGGTTGGACTGGATGATCTTTAAAGGTCCCTTCCAACCCAAACCGTTCTGTGATTCTATGACATACAAGAAAGGGTATCAACACAGTGAAGTCTCGGGCATTTGGTAAGACAGGATCATCTCAACACACTTCATCACAGCCTGATGCAAGATGAAGCATCTGGGAAACACAAATGGAGGTTGTACAACATAGGACTGTTGCTTGAAAAGCAGTGAGACTGAAACAAGCCCATGAGTCCTGACACAAACCACCTGAGGACAGGCTCCCAGACCAATACAGCAAGCAGAAAAGCTAACATAACCAACAGATACATCAACCCTGAAAAGGGTAGCATCATCTGTTCATCCATGAGGTTATTATGGAAAAATGCATCTAAATTCAGCCCACATTTCCAAAAATAGTGTTAAAAACCAGCAAGTGTTCAAAATAAAGCTATGCAATGGTGCAGAAGCTGGTCTACCTGATCTATATTAAGAAAATAACAAAACAGAAACTACTCGTGGTGTGCCAAGGTGACAGAGTAACAGTCGTATTTGTGTACTGGGAAAGAGCTCTTGTGCAAAAGTTTGCACAGACTTGTGCAAGCATTACTGGTTTTGTCACAAGATGACAATACTGGTCACTCTGGTCTTAAAAATGTATTGTTCCACCAGTAGCTTTTTGAGGAATTTTTCAAACTCACGATGAAAAAATAGATTCCTCCTGTGAGGTCACCCCTGAGCAGGCCTACAGTCACTGGTGGACTGACCACATCCCCTGCAAGAAGGGGTGGCGAAGAGCTTTCAGAGAGACGAGGACAGGAGGAGTATCCTGGCGGCAGGCTCACAGCATCCCACGACAGTCCCCTAGCCAGCCTTGGGTGAAAACGAAGGATCAACAGCTGCCAGCATTTCACCACGGAGAGACAAGGCTCCCAGTGAGGTGCAGATGTCTGAGCAGCACCACGAGGCGCAGGCATCCCTCCTCTTCAGAGAGGGGAAACCACAGCATGAGGAGCTGCTGTTCTCAAATACATGCCAAATATACAAATAAACTCTAAGATTCGACTTTACCCAGCCCAAATTTTAACTCTGTTCCCAAACAAGTACTGCCACCAAACACAGCTCAGTCTTCCCAGCCAGGAGTGATTTTCTGCAGAATATCTATGTTCTATGACCATCCTATGACTTCTGCTGTGGAATGTCCTTAGTCTGGACCACTGAATTTGCTGTGCCAAGAAGAGTATGAAACCCACCTCTACCCTGCTGTAACTGAAGAGCAACTTCTGGCAGGACCCAGGAGCTGTTCAGTTGTCCCATCATATTTTACTGCACTTTTTGCAGAGAACCATACCCTTTCCTATGAACTGCTGGTCTGGTCAGACCAAGGCCTCACGTAGCTTAATATTCTGTCTGACAACAGTGAGCAAAAAAAGTCTTCGTAGAAGGCACACAAGAAAGAAGGGCACATAGAAAGCTATCATTCTCCATCTTACCTCTTCACCACTGCCAACTTGCAGGTTTCCAACCATCCTTATAAACAAAGTAAGTTCAGCAAGAACATCCGCATTTGTTACACATTCCAGGAAGTTTGACACAATCAGAGAAAAAGAAATAAAGCTTTCCATCATACAAGAACTCATTTATGGCTTCCATACAAAGTTTTTCAACATCTACTCATTTAGCGCTTTCCAAAAATTTCTCTGAGAAGGGATCAAGGGGAAAGGTTAGGAAGGAAGAAGAAATGTCATAACCTCTACTTCTGCTTGTCATACACATCCATCTGAGATATTCTTGGAGCTACGCTGTAGAATGGCATAGAACAAGTTCTCTCTGAGCTCGGTACTGGTTAAAAACACTATTCAAACACAGGATACCGTTACAAAAATACAGAAAGCAAAGCAGGCATCCCTGTGCCACCGTAGAAATCCCCCATCTCAAAAAAGAAGTAGTAGAGCCAGAAGAGGTTCAGACCAGTGCAACACGGATGGCCAAATATCTGAAACGGCATCTCATTTCCTTCATGAAAGGAAAAATGTTTCATGGACTGTGAATATTATGAACAAGTTATTGGAACTTAGCAACAAGTGGTATGAAGTCATAGTGTCCTAAGGAAGTAAAATGCTGTCTTTTAAATCCTTTGGGGTGGGTTTCTCCTCTTCACAGGGCAGAACATGAAGAATCGGTAGCACTGGAAGATGTTAGATTTTTCACACGCTGGGTAATCCCAGATCGAGCTCCCACAGATAGTTTCTGACAGATAGCTTTGCAGAGCATGGACATACCTGGAACAGGCTTTGCATAAGGAGGGCACCTGAAGGACAGGGAGACGCTGATCTTGGGTTGGCTCCAGGACACCCTCATTATGAGAAATAACTTATTCTTTGGTTTGAGCTATGAAATCTCATAAAACTGAGATTTCTTAGCAACAACTGACAATTCAACACCCAAAGCCTCATGGAATCTTCCTAGTATGTCATGCTCTAAATTAATACCTCAGTGCCAGCTCACACAGAGAAGGGACTAGGGAACGGGGCCACATGCATCTGGGTATGCACTGCTTATCGTCCTTCCGCCTGGGATGGACACCTAATAAGGAGTTCAGTGACCAGGTAGTTTTCTGACCTATGCTATGTCCATCTGTGTCTTCACATGCCTAAATACCCTGAAAAAAATTAACTCCAAAGTAGCAGGAGAGAGGAAGGTCATGGTGCAATACTGCCCATACAGAGCTAGTGGTACACCAGGGCTGTAGGATCTCAAGCAGACGTGGACCAAGAGACTAACACGTCCCCAAAGCAGAGACCACCGCAGGGTCACTGAGGGACGAGTTACTCCCCACCCCTGGCTGTACACGTAAGGAAAACAAGTGTTGTTATGGTGCTCTTCAGTGTGTCAGACAAATGCTGGTGATCTCATACAGAGCTGCGGATCATCCTTCTCCAACAAAAAGGTATTCCATGTAATATGGGGTAACTGTTTGGGGCTTCATTATGACTGATAATGAATTAATTCCTTTGACTTGAAGTTGGTGGTTGCTTAGTGACTGTGAATCATGACCTGATTATATTCAGTGTAAGAAAAGGGAAGACAGTCCCAATCGGTCTTACATATGTGTAATGCTTAAGGTTAATCTCTCAGTATTGAACTAATGTTGTATTATTCCTCCACATCCACTTTCACATAGGGACAGAAAACATGAATGAAAATCAGGAGTTTTTAAAAAATTAGCAAACAAAGAAAAAGTTATAAAAACACAATTATGAAACAAAGCATCTATCGTTAAATGCCTATTTGGACAAGAGTGGTAAAGTGAAGACATCAATTAGTACTGCAGAATATACTTATTCTGTAATTATGGACAATAATTGAAATCAATATGAAGTTACAATACACTCAAAATTGGTAAGGGGAGCTATAAACATTGAAGAAAAACAAGTGGTTTGTAAAATGTAAGAAACTTCAAAAAAAGCTTTTGGGTTGCTTTGTAGATGCAGAAGTATATCCTAAAAGAAGCAGGAAGAGGCATTTGTGTCATCATGATGACAAAGCAGAGACAGCTACTAATTAGCTGAACCAAATACTTTAAAACTTGCAGGCTAAGAAAACTTCCTAAAAAGATGGATCATGAAAATTATCGAGCAGCTGGCACAGGATCCAAATGATAAAAAAAAAAAAAGTGTAGTTAACACCACTACAAATGTTTTAATGAAAAACAGGTGATGCGGTGCACATCTCATTTTACTGAGTGGGATTACACATTTGACTGATAAAATATCCATGTGGATTTAAGACTCGAACACCAATGTGACGTGCCGGGAGGCAGGCAGTGGCACTCCAGAGAGGCCCCGAGGTTCAGACACAATCCTGTTTGCATTGTTTCCCATTGACCAGCTCCCGGTGTTCCTGCCCAACACACAGCCTTTTTCCACTGCCATCTCCAGGGGCTGTGCTGGGAACTAGACACCCAGCTCAGGACCACCTTGGAGTGAGCTCTCCCTTCACAGCCCCTACAAACCAACTCAAGGGTGCTAGAGTAGGTGGCCTGGGTACTTTCCCGAGGCACTACCAGTAAAGGTGTTTAACTGAGAACACCTCCAGATCTGCCTGGAGCGCTCGGAGACCAGGCTTTGCAGCCCTACCCTAGGAAGGGGGGTTACGGCTGCCCTCACCGCTCTGCAGAACCATTCCCGTACAGGCACACTGACCAACGAGCACCAGGATGTGCCACAGAGGGTCTGTGGTGGCATTGACAAGTCCTCATGATCCAACCTCTCGGATTTAACCACAAAAACAAAGCACAGCAGTTGCCATTCATGGCGTTCCCTGTCCGCAGATCAACAAAACATGAGAATAAGGAAAAAAATGGAAATGATGGAACAGCCCAATTCCACAGTCTCTGCAAACATGTCCTACTCATAAGAACATGCTCTCCCTCCCCGTATTTGCGGCCTTCCGCTCCAGCCTTCTTCAGCCCCAGTGCTGGCGGCTGTGATGAAACAAGCGGCTCTCTGTCTCTGAACGGACTGGAGGGACGGAGACCTGCGCACGGGGAACCACAGCGAAGCCTGCACGAGAAGCCCTGCAGGCTGGTGGCTGTAAACAGCTGTCACTGAGCACCCAGCACTCACCCTGGGCACCTCGCGTCAAACTCTGTTGACCCTGGCTAGTCCCATGGGCTGAATGCCTGTCAGCAGGTGGAGCACATCAGGTGTTTTTCTGGAACAGTTTCTGGGTTATTTTCACCTGAAAGAAATTCAGTTCACACCCTCTGGGCTTGCTCTACATTGTAAGACAAAGCACAGCAAGTGGGGACAGCCAGCTCCACCTCAGAGGAGCACTCCAGATCCAGACAGAAACACTGATGAATGCTCCAAGAGCCTGGAAGTACAGCTACGTGCTAAGGGCCGTCCTGCAGAACAGAGCGAAAGCTGCTGCTAACCATCCTTCCTCCCACAGCCTTAACACAGCAGGTTCCTCCGAATATTTCTGATGGTGGGAGCCACCAATTATTGTCTCACAGCCAGCCAAGTGCAGTCTAATATTGGGAACTCAAGAAAATTTCTCCAAGAGGTATCACTTACAATGCTGTCTTATGTTGCCCTTTCCTACCAGATTCTGGGTTTCAGTATTTCTTCAACTGTTCTGATAGAACTATCAAAGAAAAGGCCAGACCAAGGACCGCCCCTTCCCCAGCCCAAATAATGCCAGTCTGCTCTCCTTCAGTCAGACATTCACACCTCTCAGTCCTTAATGAACTTCAAAAAACAATTTCTCCTTGCTTGGGAAGTTCACTGCCAGCTCCCTTGACCTCAGGTGGATACCATCTGGACCTGCTGGTTTGCGTATGATTAGTTTGCAACTGTTACCTGACCTATTTTATATAAACAGCCATATCTAAAACAGGAACAATTCATTCTACCTGGCAGTTTTCATGCCCTTCTTCCTTACACTTTTTCAATAAAAATAATTGCGCCAGTCAATCACAGATTCAGATTCAATCATAAAAGAATTTAGGCTGGAAGGGACCTTTGGAGGTCACCTAGTCCAAAACCCCTCTCACAGCAAAAACAGTCACTTTCCTCCTGAATTAATACAGTGGCTTTCTTGTGAGCACTGTTCACTGGTACCATTATAAGGAATTTTCAGGCTTTTCCCCATATCCTTTCTGACTCTTACATCTTCCCACAAATTCTCAGCAGCTGTTTATAACTATCAGCAATAGCTAGCTGAGAAAAGAAATGATAAAGGATGTCTTGGGGCCCAGGCTCCTACATTCACAGCCACTTCCAAGAATCAAGGCTGTTTCAAACTCCACAAGTCTTTTTTCATCTGCTGACCAGATGACTCTGTACCTTCTGTGGAGGTACACACAGTGAGAATTAACCCTTTGCCTGGTTCCTCCATTGCTCTAGAGGGCTCTGGACCAATAAAATTCTCAGAATAATTCAAGAACTCAAGAAGTGTTGATTTTATACGTGACCTAAAACTCAGCTTTGCACGGCTTATAATAAATCGCATGACAGTATCTACACCACAGAAGGACAGAAGAGATGCTGCAAGGAAAAAGGCTGACCAGAAAATCCAAAAATATTCCTCCATAAAGAAGCAAGTACAACCAGAATGGCTGCTACTTCACTTCTTTTACTTACAGGAGCTTCAGGCTGGGGCAGCTCCATAACCATTACCACTGCTAAGACAGAGGACATCTCCTCCTTGCACCAAGACCAGTTAATAGCCTTAGCAGGAGAGGATTTCTAGTATGAAATGGCTTCAAGGATGCAAAGAGAGAAAACAAGGTAAGGGATTTTACAAAAGAGCTTTTCAGAGCTGTTCCAGACTAATGGTTTGGCTAATTCTTTAGCTTGGCAATCTCAGCAGTCACAAGCAAACCCTGGACTGAGCAGACAGACTGGATACTGATGGCCCCAGGAGGAAAACAGATCCGTCCCGCCACTCCCAAGACCCAAAACGAGCTGCAGGCTGCAGCTTCCACTGACGGCTGCGGGCAGCGCCAGGAAACCACCAGTGAACAGACCCGCGCTAACACAGCCCTGGGCTCTACAGCAAGATTAAAAAGGGAGAAAAGGGGGAAGAAGAAAGATCAAACTCACCAACATCGGACTCTTTGTGGGTTTTGATGATTTCAGCCAATTCAAAATTTCCTGCAATGATGGCCACCTGAAAAGAGAGGGAGGGGAGACAGTTGAGCGGCTCTGAACAGTACCGATCCTGCGCTCGCTTGCACGGATTACACCATATGGACTAATAACAGCTGCTTTCCATGGGGGAGGCAGAGCCAACAATTGTTCTGCCTCAGCTCATCCAGTCAGTAACCCCAAGGTGAAAATACGCTCTCGACACCGCAGGGAGAGCGTATGTCGATGGCTTGTGCAACAAGAGGGTGGTGAATAGCTTGGAGATAACCGTTCCCCTCTTCTCAGAGCCTGGTGGTGATATGCCTAACACCAGCTAGGAATTAATCTTAGGTCTTCCAGGTACTGGCAAGATGTTCTCCAGCCTGAAGCTTTTCACTGAATCCTAGTTAGCCAACGAAGGGCGACTTATCAGCAACTGAGCTCCCTACATGTCTCACCCGAATGGTCCACAGGACTAACTCGGGCTTGCCCCAGGCTGTGCTGGCCAAGGAACTGCTCCTGCTCAGAAAACTGCAGCAGCAGCTTGCCCCAGTAAAGCCACGGCATTTTAGACCAACATTAAATATTGCTTTCCCCACTGTCCATCCTGTGGTTTCTCTCCACAGGAAGAATCCTGGAGAACTCAAAGGAAGAAGAAAAGCAAGGAAGCTGAATGTGAGCCTGCCAGCAAAGCAGACAGACAAAACTCATCTGTCTTACTCCAGGAACTGCTCCTGCAGATGCTCATGTCCTGGAGAACTGCAGAACACCAGCAGTCTACAAGAAGGTAGGTTAACACGTATAAGAGGAAAAAGACTGAAGTACTACTCTCCTGAAGCAAGACTTCAGCCAATAGACTAGCAACATCACTTGAACTCTTTGTTGATTTCTTACATATTTGGGAAGAAAACCCCAAAACAGCACCACATCACAGCTAGTAAGGAAGAACAATCCAATATTTTCAGAACAAAGTGCACAAGTATTCTTTTAACATCTGAAAGAATCACAGTGAGGTGGGTAGAAGTACACAAAATCCATCACTGGTCCTCGGGAAATTAAACTGGACGAACTGCTCTGGACTGAACTGGTTGAGTCCTGCGTTCAATGCACCCACAAACCACAGCCACCTCTGCCCTTCCCACCCCTCCCAGCACACCCAGTCCCCCCAGTCACTGCTAAGCCTCTTAGGAGAGTTCCTTCACTCAGCAGCACCTACAGCTGATTTGGGAATGAGAAGCAGCTGGATCAAGCTGAGTCTGAGTGGAAACAAAGTGCTGCTGCTCAGAGCATGAAAATGCATGCAAGAACAGGCTGAGATACAGCTGCAGGCTTTGCCTGTCCATGCTGGGACCATCACCACCCCACACCTTTTTCTTTTTAAGTTAGGGTTGGTAGTTGAGATGAACATATTTGATCAGGCAGGCAGCAGAAACCGAACCCTCCCAGATACTGACAAAGTCAAGAGCAATACTGGCAGCTCCAGCTGTTAAACGTTTCCCTGCCCTCCTACAAGAACAGCTTTTAGAAATACGAGGTTCATTTGCATTTTACCACTAACTTGTGATGAAGGGATATATTTAACTTGGTGACTCAGTACAGCATGCACACCTCTCTACTATGATCCTTTATCAGCAGAAATCGTCTTACTATCCTCAGCTCAACAATGTTTATGTGATTTTTTTTTTTTTTTTTTTTTTCCATTTTCTCAGGCCCAGAATTCATGCTCTACTCCTCAGCTGGAGCTGGAAGCAATCAGTGATGGCTGAAAGAATGGAAACCTTCCTTCTGTGTTTGGGAAATTAGGCCACAGTAGCAGAGAAAATTGAGCAAGAATCTGTGTTTTCCCCCAAGCTTGCCTCAAATTGCAATCTTTCTCTGTCTCTCCTTACATCTATGTTCACATTTATAAGGTCTGCTCTCCCAAACGCCTCATTCTTTGAGCAAAGAAAGCTTTTGTACAGAAGGGCAAATGACCTGAATTTGGGGAAATCAGACAGCAAAAATAACCAAACTGACAAAAGACTGGAAAAGAGAATTTAGAAAAAGCATTTGAACTTCAAAGTTCCTCAAACGAACAATTAACATATGGTCCACTATCTCTGTGCAAAATCCAAATTCAAAGTACAAATTATGACTCTCATTAGACGTATGTCTTGGGAATACCTCCCCAAATGTACGGTGAATGTATGTGGAGCAGCTCCTGCCATTGCACGTACCCCGGGTGTCCCTCCGGGTCTGGCTGCAGGAGGTGGAGGTCTCCCACCGCTGCACCCACCACCCTGCGGGAGGTCCCTGCGCCAGGACAGCTGATGCTGCAGGCAACAGAAGCTCCCTCTCTCCCTGCCTTGGAAGCGTTACGGCTTCCAGGAAAGGCGAGAAGAAACAAACTGGATGAGAAGTCTGGTAAGAATGTAATCTCACATAAATCCCTAGGAAGGGAGAAGAGCCCTGCTGGCTACATTTTTCAGTCCCGCTTGGAAAAAGCAAAGGAGATGGAAGGGTTTCACGTGTTGCATTGTCACCTCGGCTGGTGCTTCCCAGCAGACCGGCTCCCCCAGCTATGAAACCGCCGACGGCGTTCCTGTGCCCACCTGCTCGCTTCTGCCCCAGCACCGCTTTGCTGCGTGCAGTTGCGCTGATGAAACCGTTTGAGAGACTGCATGATAGAGGAGTTCACTGATATGGTCTAAGTTAAAACCAATAGCTTTTTGAGGACAGATAAACAAGAAAAGGAAGTCTCAAGGATGGAAACTCCTAAAAACTTTTTTTTAAAAAATATTTCACAGCTAGCAATTTTAGTGCTTGTACACCAAAGTGGGAGGAATTGGTGACTATCAGAAAAAACGCTCTGACTTCCCCACAGAAGATAAATGGTCTAATTTCAAGCAGTAAGCCAGATGTCCCACATAGGAATGCTGTCTTAACATCACAGCCAAGCTACTTATCCTGGTGATGTCACGGAGACAGCAGACATTGTGCAAAGGGCATTTTTCATCATATCTTGCCCTGATGTTACAAGTGTAGATTCTGTCCTTCCGCATGCCACAGATGGAGCAATGAAAATCTGCGTTCAGGCTGCACGAGACATACAATCGTATTATGGCTCTGGCACAGGGTTAGTTTCTGAAATGCTGTAACACCTTGAGTCATTCCATAGCATGATATCAGAGTGACAATGCTTTTTCATCTAACAGCAATTTGCCTATTTTTATCTTTTTAGGCAAACTCAGTAACTTCTAAAAGTAAGAAGAAGGAGGGACATCTGAACAGGCTGTGCAGCATCTAATGTCAGTGTGCTTATAAGGTCTTAAAAGTTAATAGCAGAAAACAAAGAGGATTTAACTATTCCTGCTAAGAGTCAGAGCTCTGAGATTGGTTAGATCAGGTTCTGTGTACAACAGCACTGTGCAAACATTCCCCCCCCCCCCCAAAAAAAAAAAAAGCCAACTACACTGCATGAAACCATGAGAAGATCCCGTAGCCCCTCCTACCCTCTTGGCAACACAGGCTGGCACAGAGCTTGGGTAACGACCCACGAGGATTCACCACAAATGCAGCAAGTGTGCCAAGGTGCAATCGTACGGAGGGGCCATCTGCAAACTGCTGCTGCACATCGTGTCAGTGGGAGCAGTATCATGTCAGCTATCCACCAACCCGGCCCTCAAACCACACAGAGGGTGTCCAGTCTCTACAGAAGAGAAACCAAAGGAACTCATCTCTATGCTGTCTAGGCCACCGGCACAACTCACCGGGGTGCCACCTCCTCGCTCCACCTAGCACAGGTTTCTCACCGAGGTGTGCAGTCACTTGTTTGCCACCAAACATAAATCAAAGATGTGCAGAGACTGGTTAAACAACTTTAAACCATGACACTTAAGTAGGTTTTCATCCTGGGCCTGCTTTTATAACAATATATATTTTTTCTTGTTCTGAATTGTCACTACATATTCATATTAAAGGATCTGTTATCTCCTTGCACTGAGTTGTGATGTATGACAGAGCGAAGACGGCTCTCAGATGGACGTGCTGAGCTATGGGAAGACATCGTGTTTTGCAGCTCCAAAAGGTATCTCAAAGGGCTAGGGTCAAAGTGCTCTGACAAGGAAGAGGACGAGCTTATGTTACACGAAGAACTGATCCACCGTGAGCAGGAGCACAGGGGCTACCGGCAGACGGGAAAGGAGCCCCGCAGACCAAACCCCGCGGCCCCGCTGCTCCCGCCATCGCCAGCCCTTGTCCTCCACATGCCACAGACATGGATCCGGGAGAGACGACGGCTCCCCCTCCCCAGGCAGCAGCCCTCTCTGGCAGGGGTAACAAACCCTGCAGCTGCCTGCGCTCCACAGGCACCGCGCGGCCAGCACGCCTGCTCAGACCGTCCGGCAGGACGCGACGGGAGCTCCAGCTCCCAGTCCTGCAGTTCTTCTGAGAAAGGACGGACCGCAGCACAAAGGGGCATGAAACCTAATTTGACAATCCTGCCAGCACGGCCGGGATCTCAGTGGTCCTGTGGAGGGCTCAGGTAGCAGTGTCTCCAGGGATAAGAGTCCTGGCCAACCTGCAACATGGTATTTTACGTGGGAAGTGTGAAGAATAGCTATCCTGGAGATTAAAAAAAACAGAGTCACTTTCCTGGTACAACAACAGTATGACAGTGGGTACAATCACCTTGAACTGCTCCTCACACGTATGGACACAGCTAGGTCCAAGGTGGATTTCCACCATTATCTGCTCTTTGGTCCTGAAAATATCCACAGTAAAGCACCATTCCCCTGTGATGAGGAAGGGACGGGTCCTCTGGCATGCAAAGCTCACAGACAGGCTGCCACCACAGGACACATCACCTTGTAAAGGCCTCAAAGAGAAAGAGCGTGGGGAACTGGGAGACAGAAGAGTAGCAACACATATCAACTAGCCATGAGTCACAGACTCCTAGCCACATGCGTCTGAGCTGAGGGAAGCATCCAGTTGACATAAAAGCTGATAGGGATCTTCACATAGTGGGAAGAAAAAGGAAGAGAAAGAGGCAAAGGGATCAAGTTCAGCGGCAGGAGTTTATGTTTTGATGATACCTTCAAAAGGGAATTAGCTGGATGAAGGTCATAAGAACACTGAGTAGACACCCACAAAGATGGTCAGAGGGCTGGAGCACCTCCCCTATGAGGACAAGCTGAGAGAGTTGGGGTTGTTCAGCCTGGAGAAGAGAAGGCTCGGGGGAGACCTTACAGCAGCCTTCCAGTACCTAA
>JAVJGG010000005.1:194079-239100 GCA_035590195.1 Aviceda cuculoides | reverse complement strand
AGAGGGTAGATTTAGATTAGATGTAAGGAAGAAGTTCTTCACTGTGAGGGTGGTGAGGCACTGGAACAGGTTGCCCAAAGAAGTTGTGGCTGCCCCATCCCTGGCAGTGTTCATGGGCAGGTTGGATGGGGCTTGGAGCGACCTGGTCTGGTGGAAGGTGTCCCTGCCCCTGGCAGGGGTGTTGGAGCTAGGTGATCTTTAAGGTCCCTTCCAACCCAACCCATTCTGTGATTCTATGCCAGAGTGGCTCTGAGAACACTGGTACGTTCATGCATTTTCATATCTGAAAAAGTACATACCCCAGCCCGCTGGAACCTCTAGTCTGGGAAGTGAAAGACTCTTTCTGAATCAGAGAAACCTCCAGGTTGTTCGCTCCGTATTAAAGCAAGCCGTGCTCTCAGATATATTTCTCAGTTGCAGACTGCAATAATTACAGAAGTCTAGAACTCCACTGTTACCGTCCTACGTGTGCAAAAGGCATCAGGAGCAGTGATGGCTATGGGGTGCAAAGGCAGGAGCAGAGCCATGAGGGAGGCAGGTGAGATGCAGTAGCAGTGGCTCTAGGAGATGATGGGGTGAGGGGGAAGCAATCATCAGCAGTGCTGCTGGGCAAGAATGGAGCAGACCTTCTGTGGAAGAGGAATGTAAAAGGGCTTATTAGGCAGGGTGCAGGCAGCCAATTTAGTGTCATAACACATTCAAGCTACTCAGTTCTCCTCAGACCCTGAGAAGCATCTGTCAACATGCCAGACTGTTGTCAACTATTTTTGTATCACTTTACCTAAGACTTCTCCAATTATTGAGGCTTTCCATTGTTGATAATCTTCTACCTCTCCATTATCCCAGAAAACAAGAGAGCAGAAGAATTCTTTTTAATCACCACACTTTATTTAATCAGGTAGCACTGCTATACGTCTGGACCTTTTTCCAAGTTGCCTACCTTCACCTGGCCAGGCAGACTTTAAGCATGTTCTATATTTGTTCTAGATTTCCAGAAATCTGGCAGTCCTACCAGGTCAATCCTACCGCTCACATACGGCAACTCCATCTGGGCTGCCATATGAGCACAAACTCTAGATACGTTCACAGCAGTGCGTGCTGCCATTATATTGCAGATGCAGCCAGTCTGATGCTTTCAGGGACTGTCACTGGGGTCAGTCACTGTATGACTATGCTGTAGACCCAACAGTTCCTGGAAGCAATACACAGACCTCCTGTGCGTGAGCTACACAGCTGATCTGGGACAAACACATCCCAAATGCCCTCTGTGCCTGCAAACCAGACACGTGATGTGTACGCAGTACATCAAATACTTCCTGGAAACACCCAGCTTGCAGTCCATGGTCTATACAGCAAATGAGTATTTATTTTTTCCTACAGACCACACACACCAAACCCTTGATTTAGAAGAGGTACTTCTTTAGCCAGGCAGCTAGACTAACATTCTGCCACTAAGCCTACAAGGAGTATCTGCGAATGGTCTGCATCAGACAATGGGTACATGTAAACCTAAATGAGAAAAACAACATGTCCAAAGCTGCAATCAGTGAGCTCTAGGCTGAGAACTTTATCAGTATTTTCAGATGAGGCACATGATGCTACTGGAAAAACACGATGATTCTCCTAATGAGATGCATCACAAAACTATCCTAAAGTGAGGCAGACGATGCTGTAATCTCCTCCATCAAAGGGAGCAGGGCGTTCTGAACTCTAAATGCTTCTGGGAAGCTGGAACGAACCTTAAGAAGGTACCTTGGATCCATTATGCTGAGGAAGCCTTTGAGCTGGAGGAGGAAAAATATGACCTCCAGACTCTGAGGAGTGAATCTCACCTCTGTCAGGACTGAATTTTCCTTTCCAGCAGGCTTGATAACCATCAGAACAGGCTATAAGGAGAACAGTGGTGTGTTAACCAAGAAGTACTGATACCAGCACCACCAGCAGCCCTGGCACAGGGGTGTCACCTCCCCTACACCCCGCTATGACTCTTGCAGGCCATGGCAGCAGTGTGCTGGGCAGCCACACAGCCTGCCAAGGGCGATGTCCTGGAGATCACAATTTCCATGCATTTGTTGTGCTGCAGAAAGGCTCTGGAAATGAGCTTCAGCTTCCCACAGAGACCAAAAGTGGGTTGGCAGCATCACCTGAAAGCTCACAAAAAGATTCTGCAAGGGAAGAATGACAAACTTGGCCAGAGCCACAATGGCATCTGCACAGAAACCTCCCAGTGCCACAAAGCATGCCTTAAAAATTCAAGTCATGGTTAATTGTCACAGGGAGCTGAATGCCAGGTCCATGGGTGGTCAGTGCCTGGGAAAAGGGTACCGCAGACACAGGAGAGAAGGGAGACATATCTGAGGATATTTCTTGTCTGCTGTGTTCAGATGGCATCATGATGGATGGCGCTATCTAGAGTGGGCAGAACAGGATAGAGAGAACTGGCCAGTCCTCTGGGGGAAGAGTTGGTCAGTTTGGTCTCTGGTCCAGGCAGCACTGAAGGATGCTCTCAAGGGACTGGACAGAGTGTAAATCTGTGTCCAGAATGGTCCTTACCACCAGAATCAGAGATGGGTCTGGCAGATCTCCTGAGAGCTACCGGACTCAGCCTGAAGGATGGGGAAATGTAGGGCTTCCTATGCAAAGCAGAGACTTTTGTATAACATCTGTAACTGGAGCACAACTGCTGCGGGTCAGGGAAGATTTCAAGTCAGCAACATCATCTGGATAATCAAAGCTGAGATGGCATCTGACTCAGAATTAGATCAGTCTCACACTGGAGACTGGAGGAGGAGTGGGAGGGAGCCAGGAGGCCAGAAACCTGATCAATTTTTATAAGACAAGCTTCAAATGAAAAGAGAGAGAAAACAAATCAAATCAAATAAGGGTAAGAAGAAAGCCTTGAGAGAGTAGGTAAACTAAAAAAAAAGTTCATCAGGCAAATGAAAGCTGCTGCCTGGTAAGCAGACTGCCCTGCGCCTGGAGCAGCACCCAGGCACGTACCTCTGGACGCCATGTGTCCCGTGCAGGGCAGCAAGGCTGGGGCACCTCTCGTTTGGCACATGCACTCGCTCTGTGAGCGGGCCCACGCTCGCCTCTCAGAAAAAAAACAACTTCCAGCCTGTTACACAATGACAGAAAATCATTCATGGCCAGATAGTCTTCTCATAGTCCGCAATCTTTTACTCCAGCAATGGGAAGCCCAGTGCCCAACTATATTATGAATGATAAGAGAAGCTAAATAAACTAGTAGTCTACCAGGAAAAAAAAATTTCAATCTATCACAAAGAAGAAAAGGCACAGGTCTGCCCTGGGCCCATCATGGACGCAGATGATACAACTGTAGACAGCAACGCCGAAGAGGTAAGAAGGCAGGTGCTTAGCAGGAATGGGAACATGCATCCTTCCCAGATGACAGGGCGTACGGAACAGAAGCCTCCCAGCTATAACAAAGACGACAGCAGGCAGCATTTGCTAATCATAATATTCAAATAGGCAAGTCCTAGTAAGTTACAGGCAGTCTTCAAAAAGGGAGTAGAGGAACTTTCCACACCCATTAAAATATCGGGTCTTGGAAAATTAGAGAAATTCCAGGGAACAGGAGGGCTGTCAGTGCTTTTAAACACCTAAAATTATCAAAAGCATTGACCTTAGAAACCACGGGCTGAGCTGCCTGGCATCTGTCCCAGGGACACGAGACAAAACGAGCATTTCTCCCACCGCCAGCTGCCAGGTCACCATCGGCCCCCCCGCACAGCCGGCAGCTCCAGCGCCCGCTCCTGCCCGGGCCGCCGGCAGCCCCGCGGCACGGTCAGCCTCTCCGGGCCCTTCTGGCACCACGGCCTGCGTGATGCTGGCCGCTCGCGCTGGAGGGACTTGGCTGCGTGTCCCACCTCCGTCTGAGCACACCAAACTCTCTCTTAAAACAAAAAAAGTTCTATGCTATTCAAGACGGGGCTAAATTCTAGACTACAGTGGAAACACTGCTAGGAGAGAAGTGTGCTCTGTCATTTCCCTCGTCTCATTCAAAGAAAAAAGCCATTTTAGCTTTGTTAAAAATGAACTCCCCTTTTTCTCTCTTTCCTGTTTTCCTCCAATTTCTTTCACGGTTCTTTTCTACCAAGAAGCTAGAATTTGTCTTCATATTTTCAGTTATGATTATTCACACCTTCTTCCTTCTTTTTGCTTCACAATTCCTTTTCTTTTTGCCCATATCTGTGTTTATATTCCTATTTTTTTCATTCACTACTGCAGCTTTTTCTCATAGGATTAACTTTCTTACCATTCAAAACATCTTCAAAAGTATCACAATATTTTATGAGTAATATAGCGTAAGAAGCATTACTTATACTCACAATAGGCTAGTTTATTTTGTACAATCTTCACAGAGGCCATGTATGGTACATTAAGAATACTGATGCATATTTAGCATTTAGAATGTTTTTCTGAATTATCTTCTCCTGCGTACCTTATGCCAGTTTTGACACCATAGACTCTAATTAGATTTTATTCTTGTTTTACTGATAATTTCCCTAGTTTTGGGAAAGTAAATCTTGTTAAAAGAAAAAAAGCATAATATATAGAGTTTGATTGACAAGTTTATGAGTCTGGCTGACAGAAGCAATGATGTCTGAAATCAGAAAGATGAAACCAAGTAAGGTCTAGTACAAACTGTTATGCTTGGAACACAGAAATCAAGTGCATAAATATGGAGAATAACCAGCAAGGCATCGTAAAGCAGAAAACAATGTGTGGTAAAAATGGTAACCCCAAACTAAACACAAGTCAAGAAAATGGTGACACTGCATAAAGACAAATTTAATTCCAGAAGGTATTAACAAGATGGCAAGGATCCATTTGGACTGATATGTCAGTCTGGGGACAAGGAACTTTAAGGAGGTGGTAAACAAATTGAAAGCAGTAAGTTGGAAAAGACACTTGAAATTCTTGACCACGGAGGAAAGACTGACACAAGTGGGTTTGCTCACCTTAAATCTTAAAAGAGTATTATAAAAAGTTGGTGATCAATTATCCCACCAGTCCACTGTTGGAAGGACAAAGAAATACATTTACTTTGCCAAAAAAAAAAATTGATTAAAACCCAAGAACAAATTTCTGATTTTCTCCACACAGAGGAGCACTGAGAAAAATCTACTTTGACTGAACATTTCCACAGGTGATTGCCTACTTGGAGTAGGTAGAAAAAGCGGTATCTTGACCTCCATTCAAGACAACTGTGCCCAGAAATGTACAATATGACACATCTACCTTTCTCCATGACAGTATATCTAGATTGTGTCCAGGAGACGGAGATATTTACATGTGTTTGTGTATAATTTGTTATATATAATTTATCTTGCTCAAAATTTATTTAGTAACATAGAGATATCGAGCAGGGCATTACTAAATGGTATTGCTCAGGTTCTTGGTCCAAGCCAATTACTGCATGCTAGCAATGACCACCCAGCCTAGGGTATCAATGCTGAGGGTAAAACTGAAGGCGCACAAAGTCTGGGGGACAACAGGGCACGGCAGGCAGGCTCTGAGCGAGGGCACAGCACACCGCTCGCTGCAGGAGGTGAAATCATCTCAGAAAGCAGGGAAAAACTTCCGCATCAACTCTCGGAATAATAACGGTAGCTATGAAGACTAATTGCAAGTATCAATTAGAAATACGCATGAATGCAGCGATGAGCTCTGTATGCTGCAGTAGCGGGACCTGTGCGGATGTACTGGGTCACTCCTAGAGCCAAGGTCAAGATGAACACAGGAACAGAGGAAGATTCACATGAGGGACACAAAAGCAATCCAGTAGCTGTAAAAGCCTTTAAAATGTGAAAGCTAAAGAGATCAAACTATTCTACTTCTCAATGGAGATAAGGTGATCACTGTGCGTAAGTGCTAAGGTATGGTGAGGAAGTCCAACTGCAAGGCTTTCCAATTACTGCAACACACACAAGAGCTAACAACAGGATGATTAAATTAGGCAGAGCAACACTCAGGTAAAAGATGACTTCTAGCAGCGCGGGTAATTAAACAGCTTATGAAGAGAGGTGGCAGACTCCACCACCCGTGTGTGAGGAGCACAGACCCGGCAGCCCCGCTGAGCCCATGGAGCCGTGCGTCCCAGCCCCGGGACTGGGGAGGATGGGTTTGCCTGCACCCCCCACCAGTATTTCCAGCCCTGAATCAAGACCGAGTTTGCACTCCAGAGGGTTAATGAATTTTTATTTTCAGGAGGAAGAGGAGGAGGTCGCTTTACCTGTAATTCCTAGTAGACCTAAAGAGACACGATGATTAAAAAAATGAGAGAAGTCACCCATACACAAGCAAGGCTTGTTACATACTTGGCCCGTCAGAAAAGCTGAGCACTGCAGAGCCATCACCTCTTCTGTATCTGGAGAGGCAAGGTGGTGGGGACAGTCACCAAGCACCCCAAAAGGTGTTGAGCCCAGCTCAGCTCCACAGTCAAACCCAGACGTGCCAATCTCACCTGTGGAAAACATCATTGCTCTAAAAGAGACAAATAGGTATTGCGACCATTAATAGTTTCTTTTCGTTGCAAACTACAGTTTTAAAGTCCGGATTATAAGCAAGGTATTCTTATACTTCGGATTAATTAAAGGTTAGAAGACGCTGGGTTACTATGTTACCTGATCATTAAGGACAAAGAGCCTAAGCACAGATAATAGATTTCTAAGATGTCCCAAACTTTAATCAACTGTAATGTTAAAAGTTAACAAACACACTTTTGAATGCTAAAATAAAATGTTTTCCCACTCAGATAGCAAACGCAGTAAGTTTGAGGAAGATGTGCTGCATTTTTAATACATAACAGGTTGAATAACCACTCCAAGTGCCAACAGGAACTCCACACCTCCATAAATTATTTTAATTTCTACTATAGTAGAGCTAGAAAGCAAAATCAGTAGGCTCTGCACACACTTACAAAACCCCACAACCCTTACAATCCAAATGTTTGACAAGAGAGAACAGATGGAGGAGGACAAGGTTACCATTGTAGTGACGACAAGAAAAATATGGAGTTTATTAATAAAAATAATGCTATAGACATTCTCACATCAGCTAAAATTTTTGGCATTAGTTAGGACTAAGTCTTTAAAACACGTCAAACAGCAGATGTTGTTTATGTTTTACACATGTTGAGGAACAATGGCAGCTAGCTAGCAAGAGTTTACTGCTAAGCTAACTAAACTGTAAAATATCGACTAGCTTTATCATTTCCTTCCAAGTATTCTTAACACTGAACACTTATAATCTACATAAGTAGAATTGAATTTATTAATTTCTATGATATCACAAGATATGATGTCATTAATAAGTCAGAAATCCAAACTCTTGTCAGCTAAAATTTAATTTAAATTAGAAAAATCACAGTTAACTGAAGACATTCTTTAACAAAATCACTCCATTTGAGAATATTCTGTTGCCTGGGCAACATGACTGCAAATTGCAGAGTTCAGACCACAATGCCTATTTTAAAGCAACAAGATACAAATCTTTGAAGAAAATACATCCAACAACCTGTTTGTATTGTATCGAAAAGCCAATACAAATGGTATGTTAAGATAACATCCAAGTGTAAATCTTCACGGATTTAAGGAGGACCATTCAAAGTGTTGTAAGGCCCAATTATACATGTGACAGATGCAAAAAAGGTTGAGAAAGGTCAAGGTACAAAATCGGATACAACAAGCAGGGGATGCAAAGAACAGCAGGGCCACGGGACAGCACGTTACAACGCGCTCTCAGCCAGAGCCGATCCAGCGCACCAGCACGTCGGCGGGGCAAGAAGGGTTTAGTACCACGAACACCAGAGCGTTTGCTGTCTTTTTGCTTGAGCTTTTCACTCCACAATTGGCTGCGATTGTGCAGCAAATATCACCAAATCAGCAGATCAGTTGGGCCTCATAGAAGTGACACACAGTATTGGGGGCGCTTTCTGCCCTTGCGCCTGGTTCTGCAATCAATTTCTGAATCACCTTTACTTTTCGACAAAGCGCCAGAGATCTGCAGACCATGCTGCCAAAAACCTGCTAAGAGCAATCTCGGGCATTAGTGGCAAACTCTGATCATCCATGATAGTTCTCAGATGCCTGGAAAAGAAGGAAAGTTACAACCGGCTTTAAATGCATGGCACAAGGAGAGGAACATTGCACTATAGACCAGGCAACTTAATTTTACTGTCCAGAAAAATGCTGGGCAAAGCAGATAGTAAACAGAGATGACCGACAACAGCAATTTGTAAAGAGCAAACCAAATTTAAGGGATTCAAGTTACTTAGAAGAGAGGGCAGCAGGCCAGGCTTTGTGAGGAGCAAAGAAACTAGAGATACCAAATAGCTGTCTTCTGCAAAAATTTTGACAGCCTTATATGACATTCTCAGAAACAACAGAAATTAAATCTAGCTGAAACTCCTGCCAAGTGATGAAAAACTGATCAGAAAACTAATTCATGACTGTCAGACTAAAAATGTAAGCTAAATGGATTTCACAGGACCCTACCCCAGTTCAGTAGTATTCAATTTTTTCATTAGCAACCTGGATGACGGAGTGCAGAATATGCTTATTAAATTCCTAGATGAGACCAAGCTGGAAGGAGATGCAAAGTCATTAGAGGATTAGAATTGAAATGATTGTTGGAAACTCAAGAAATAGGCGGGGGGGGGGAGGTTTAGTCAATAGAGACAAATGTAACGACAGTTTATGTACAGGGATTACAGAAGCTGGAGCCAGCCTCTCCTCCAAGTGTACAAAGAACAAGAGTCAATGGACACAAGGTGCAATAAGGGAAATTTTGCCTGGGCATAATGAAAAGACTCCTCACCAGGAGAATGGCTGGGTATGGGAACAAGCCCCAGGGTGGGAGCACTCCGGGTGTGCGGGCTTCCCAAGCCTGACCAGCAAAGGCCCTGAGCACCCTCAGCAGCCACAGGGCTGGCCTGTCTGAGCCGGAGGGGACACATCCCTGGGTCTCTCCGGTCCGGGTGGCTCAGCGAGTCTGCAACACCAGGCACAAACGCGGGCTAGCAGATGACAGGCAGCAGTCCTGCTCAGGATCTGAGGGCTGCAGGATCACAAGCTGAAAATGAGTCAACAAAGTCACGTTGTGGCAGAAAAGGGAGAACGTACCAGGATTTACAATTAGCAGCCTCACCTCCAACACATGCGATGCAACCCCTCCGCTCTGTGCTGAACAGGTTGGGTTTCAGCTGGAGAAGGCTACTTTTAGGAACAGAGTTAAATAAAAGATGTGGGGAGAATCCAGAGTAAATCAATAGTACTGATCGGATTATGCTTTCAAGGTCTCCGCAGGAAAGCCTGTGTGCTCTGGGATATTCAGCCCAGAGAACAGAAGATCAGGTGGGGAAGGGGTGATCTGACTGTAAAAACAGAAGGAAGGCAGCTGCAGCGAGGACAGAAGTAATCTGTTCTCAATAACCATGGAAAAGTAATGGGCTTAAAATTCAATAAGAAAGATTCAGGTTAGATGTCAGAAAATGCTTTCTGAGAGTGCAGACGGCTATAAGCGCAGGAGCAGACTGCCTCAGGAGGCTGCAGCCAGCGCCCAGCACAGGGGGCTCACGAGCAGGTGAGCAAACACCAGGCATAACCCTTTGAGGCAAAGCTGATCCTGGGGAGGGGCAGAAGAGCCCAAAAAATGACCTCTCGGGTTCCTTCTCAATCCCACCGTTCTACTGCCTTTGCCAAAGGTGCGTCTGGCTCTGAACGAGGGGAGCGCAGGAAAGGTTGTCAATCCTGGGCTTAGGGAGGTGTTCAGTGTGGTCGCCTGCAGCATCCTTATTGCAAAATGGGACAGGCATGGTTTGGGCAGGTGGGCAACGAAGTAGGTGGAAAGCTGGCTGGACCAGCAGGCTAAAGGGTGGTGATGGGCCGTACGCAGTCCAGCTGGTGGCTGGTTACGAGCCCATTCCTCAGGAATGGATACAGAGCTGGTCCTTTTTGGTACCTTCACTGGCCACCAGGACAATGGGAGAGATCCCTGTCACCAGCCTTGGGAGCAGCCGACAGGCGGGAGGGCAGGGCTGCTCATCCGCGGGACCTCCCCGGGCTGGAGAAATGGGCCGATGGAGACTGCCGGGGCTTTGCCAGGACAAGTGCCAGGTCCTGCCCGTGGGCTGCAGCAGCCCTGTGTGGCCGGACAGGACGGGGCGATCGGCTTCCCCAAGAAAGCCGGGGGGATCCTAAGGACCCGGTGCCGGCAGCACTCTCTGGCAACGGAGAGCAAGCACCTCCTGGGCGGTGATGGCCTGAGGGCAGCCGGCAGGGCGAGGGCAGGGATTGCTGCCCACTGCTCGGCACTGGCGAGACCTGCCGGGATACTGGGGCCAGGCTGGGCTCACCAGCGCAGGACGGACATTGCAGTAGTGCGGTGGGTCCCACGGGGGCCTCAGGACGGTCGGGGCTGGAGCACGGGAGGTTGGAGGAGAGGCTGAGCGCGGGGTCTGCTCAGCCCGGAGAGGAGAAGGTGAAGGGGAGACCCTGCTGCGGCCTGCGGCTCGCTGACGGGCGGGGAGAGAGGACGGAGCCAGGCTCCTCTCGGAGGTGACGGGACGGGACGAGAGACACAGGCTGCGGCCAGGGACGTCCTCCCTTCGTGGCAGGAAAAGCCCTTCACCGGAGAGAGGTCGGACACGGACCGGGGCCCGGAGAGACCGTGGTGTCTCTGGCCTTGGAGACGCTCAGCGCTCATCCAGCCACAGCCCTGAGCAGCCCCTGCTGACGGGCACTGCTTCCCACAGGGCTGGCGCTGGACACCTCTGCGACCCCTCCCCACCTCTCCAATTCTGTGGTTTTACAATGCTATTAATTTTACATGCAAAACTATAACTACCTTATACCCCATGACCTAGGAAAGGAATTAAGCTGTGATACTGAGACACAAGTCCTGCTCTGCAACGCGTTTGAGGGATCATTCGCACCCACGCCCAGAGGGGGACCTCGGCTCCCCACGCCAGATGCTGCTGCCCGTCCCTGTGCCGCTGCCCAGTGGCACCGCGGGCGTCTCTGCGCCAGCCAGCACATCCCCTGCCCTCCATCCGACCGTCACCAACCCCGAGCACCACCTCGGCTCTGCAGGGAGGCGATCTCCCGACACGTGCCCCTGATTCAGGCAATGCTTTCCTCATGGCAAGCCCAACGTTTGTCTGCAGTGCTCAAGTTAAAGGCTGACCAAAACCTCTGACACGTGCTTGACTTGCATGGCCAAGGTGAGTCTTGCCAGTTACAGAAGCTAGCACGAGTGACTGAATGCACCACAGCCAGAGCAGCTCTACATCAACGAAGCCTGTACTAATCATAACAAGAAACTTTGCTTACTTACAGCATGATTACCTACCAAAAAACCCCCAACCCAATCCCAAACCAATAAAGCCACCTACCACAAAAAACTGTTTAGAAAAATTGGCGCGGGGGGGACGACACACGGGACGATGTAGGGGGATATCACACAAATGCAGCAATCAAAGGGACAGACAAATTTTTGACAGAAAAGTAGCAGCTCTCACTGTTATATTTCAGTGAAATTAGAAGAAATTTGAAGCAACTACCTGCATACTATTTTTACATTCTGCATATAAGCCTGTATATGTATAAATGGAAAAGTTCAACCACGAGCATCAGAAGACAAAGAAATTTGTACAAAATTGACATTTACTGATCATTAAGAAACTTGTCTGCACTTCTAAAATCTACCTCAAACATGTTTGGGATGAGCTAACACAAAAGATCCCATAGCTCCATTGATATACAAGTTTGACAGGAAAGAATCACGATCTGTGTTTAGTTTCAGCTTGATACCAGAGTCACCTGCTCACATATGTAAGCAAACCTTTAGATCAATATGAAAGAAAATTATGAGGGGATTTTTTCCAATAAGTAACACTGAATTATTATCTCTTGATAATTAAAACTTCCAGTGCCGAGTTCACATTTTGATAGGTCCTCATAGCCATCTTTATTGGCTGTAAAAGTTACATTTATAACACACTCACACATTTATAATAATTTTCCAGTGTATACCTTGGGTAAGTAAATGGTCCAAAGCAGAGTGGAAATCACATAGAGACAAATAGTTACACCATACAAGCAAGCTGTGTTTTACAGTTGGTTTTTCTTATATGGCATGATTTTGGTATTAGAAGCAGCACTCAGGCACCAACAGCACTGGGGCCTCAGATGGATCAGCCCTGAAGGCCACAGCCTGGACATCAGAAATGTTGCTGAGGAGACAGAGGAGAAGCCACCTTTGACTTTGGCCAAGCAACATGATTTCTTGAAAACACAGATGAGAAGCCTCCATCCAGAAAAGGCACATCGAAGGTCCGGTAAAGTATCTTCCGTTACTGCTGGGAAAGGAGGATTGGAAGACCACATGCAGAAAGAAAGATGACTTACCAGTGACTGTATACCCACGTAAACATAGATGTGAACTAGAAACACCCCAATACGCCATTTGTTTCCCTTTGAACTACCACAGGAGCTTAAGCTCATCGCCATCGCCCCTCTCCTTCCAAGACCGGGCACGAAAGGTACAGCATGCCCGTTGTCATTTCAGACCCTCTCCCACCTCAGAGGAGAAGTCGGTGCCTCAGTGGGCTCTGGGAAAGGCAGGTGCACAATAAGCCTGCACATGGACGAGGCTGCTTGAGAAACTGCAACTTCTTACCCAGCCTGCATGTACGTGTGCCCCGCGAATGACAGCAAGGCAGCTGCCCCCTTGCTGCAGAGGGGTCCTGAAGTCCTTCCTGCATGCACCAGCCGCACACTGCTCCACCAACACCGCTTCAGCTCTGCGATGCTGCAGTAAACAGCACCTGGGAAAGGCAGGGGCCAAGCTCCAGGTGTCCACACCAGGATATCAAGGCTGGAGATATTCAACAAGTGATTCTGAAGTTACTTGGGCACTGAGAGCACTCCTCCGATTAGGGCTGGAGCCTCCACTACAGCCAATTACAGCAAGGTCTGTGATACAGCTGTTGCGGTTGACCCACAGACCTTCTAGAAACATACAGGGGCAGCATAAGGAACCTCCAAAACCTTCCAGACTAGAAAGATCCACCCTGACATTGAGAGCACAAAGTTCAGACTCCACATCAGAGATGTGAGGTTTGGGAAAGAAAACTGGGAATTAAACATTGTGAACAAGACAAAACTTGGATGCTTCTTAGAAAGAAAATGCTGGCATCTCTAACAGGCCACTGGAAAACACAGTGCAAAGCAGGTGACGACCTGACCATAAGGACCTGGACTTCTCCTACTTTTTACACAGGGGTAATGGCAACTGGAAAAGCTACTTCTATAAAACAAAAGATGAAAAAATTACCCAGAGGTTCAAAATGCAGGGTTGCCGGCACAGGACCTGGTTTAATCCTATCAGAGTACTGGACTCCTGAGAAAGAAAACACTTAAGTGAGTCCTTAAGAGATATGAAAACCAGGGAAGAAAAGGAAAACAGAGACTAGCCAGGTGATAAGAAACCAAAGGACTTAACCCAGCTAAGGCAGAGTCTTACCCAGTTCACACCAACCACACAGAGCAGCTGGGACTGATGGAGAAAGAGATGCACAGGCACAGGTAGTAGAAACAAACTGGTACTGCTACCGAACAGCAGCATTTTAGGATTCTCCTGCTGCTTACAGAGAAATCTCCATGTGGAGGAGAGCAGGGTTCCTGCGGTAGCAGCAAATCCCCAGCCCCACACAAGACAAACTGCTGAGGGACAGGAGTGGCACAGATGGCCCAACCTCTTTGATACAGAGGTAGGAAAACCATCAGTTATCTCAGAGGACACAGGGAAGTAAGACAGATGGAACCTTCTATGTCTCATCTTTATCTGTATAGAAATTAGAACATTACAGTATGGATGGGTGGATAGCTAGATGGAAAAAAACTGGTTGGATGGTCAGGCTGAGAGAGTGGCTGTTAATGGGTCATTCTCTACCAGATAGCCAGTGACAGGTGGAGTTTGCAGGTAACAGCAAACTGGGGGGAATGGTCAACATCCACGAGGGCAGGGCTGCCATCCAGAGGGACCTGGGCAGACTGGAGAAATAGGCCAGCAAGACCCCCAGGAAACTGAAAAAGGACAAATGCAAAGTCCTGTGTCTGGGAAAGAAGCAGCTTTAGCAAGGACAAAGACTGGGGAGTAGTTCAGCAGAAAAGGCCCTGGAGGTCTTGATAGATACCAAGCTGGATTAGAGCCATGAGGACAGTGACTTTTGCAAGAGTAGAGGGTTGCACACTTGTTAAGGAAGACCCCATCAAACAATTTCTCATCAGCTGGATGTTGAACCCCAGTGTGACACAGGAAAGCTGTTTCACATGGTTTGTCTACAACACCAGGTGTGGCTCATCATTCTGATGAAGTTCAGCTTGCAAAGGTAATTTCATTTCCAAGTCAAATAATGTGATTTATATGCTCAGAGAGGGACACTGTCATTCACAGAATTTGAAAGGTCTTCTCTTTTGCAGTCACTCTGCCAACCTGAAATTAAGGAAAGGGAAAAGACAAACCCAAAATACTGCAGTTGAACAGCAGCTAGCATTTAATACTTTCATAAAAACTGCAAGAAGCCATAGACAAGCCGACCTGGAGGACTTTGAGCTATCAACAGTCCCATGCAAGAGAAAGACTGAAGTAGTGATGGTGGGTAACCTTATCACAATATAAAAAAGCACCTCTTGAAGAACAATACCTACAGACAAGTCTTCACCCTCCTAAGAGACAAAACATTGCCTAATGTTGCCACCATGAACTTAAACTTACAAATACAAGATTTCAGCTCCCTGGGATCCAGCACAAATCACCGGTGGGAGGGCAGACGCCACTGACTCGGCCACCATTCACGCTGTTTGCACAACTGCCTACCCATGTGCCTGTCCACATGTTCCAGTCCCCCGCTGGGTACCTTCCTGTTGTTTAAATAGGATGGTGGGTTCACCACACCAACAACAGCAACTGCCAGTTTTCACAGTCCCGGCGTGAGTGCCTGTCCTTCCCATTGCAGGCTCCTGACCCGCAGCATGCTCCAGCGGCCAACACCCCAAGGCCAGTCAGTGAGCACCTCAAGGCACACGGGAGGTTTGAGAGAGAGCTAGTGCTTTGCTAGCACTTGGTTTCTGATTGATGATACTGCTAAAGCAGCTGGAAGGAAAAAAAAACAACCAAACAAAACCCCAACTTTCTTTTCGTCCAATGCATTTCGAGTATGCAATACCCTACCTGAAAAATGTTGTCTCCATCTTTCTGCGAGAAGAACGTATTTGGATGAGGCTGGGGAGCTTTGGGAAGGACTGCATCTGCACAGGGGACTCAGCACGATTTATGGCTGAAAAGCCAGCTAAGAGCAACTGAAGACAGATGTGGTACAAACCTGCCTCAGGAAAACAGGGATGCAGACTGCCAGAAGCTGGGAAGATACTCTGGGAAAACTCTCACCTTAAAGCCACCTTGCTCTTGCACTCCTCCCTGAAGCCTGCTACCAGCCACGAAGAGGCGAGACTGCTCCAGGCACTCCTGCCCCACCACACAGGCCATGCGCTGTGCTCCAGGTGGAGGTCAGGCAGGAGGACCTCAACACGGCAAGAGGTGGCATGCCACCCCAGGCAATAAGCATGCTGATTTGCCTCAGGGAAGATAAACAAGTAGATTACAACTTCTAAGCCCTCTAAATTACTTACTGCTATCTTGAGTCATCTCAGGCCACTGACACCAAGCTATCTGATTAACAGTAGCAATCAAATTAACAGGAGGTATGTGCAGTAAACTGACTAAATAGCCATGCAGCAGCAGAGGTATTTACGTGAGCTCCCAGCAGCCACAGAACTGTGGGGCAGCACGCACTCCCTTGTACAGGCTCAGCTCTCCTTTGCTGTGCTGAAATCCATCAGAGAAAGGCAGCACCCCATTACCATGGCCACACAAAGACAATACAGGAGAAAGCGCCAGACTTTGCAGCAGACAGTGACTTCATGACATGCTGAAGTCTCAAGCAAGCAATCCAAGCAGGGAGTCGGAGTCATTTCTCTTCGAAAGCTGGGAACTGAAGGGAGCACATCACACTAATATCAAATTCTGGTTTCAATTTGCCAGTAAACAAACCAAGTGGATTACCAACGACAGTTTTCATTCTCTGGAACAGAAACTTCCAATTAGTCACACTATTTCAAGAAGGAAGAGACAAACACTGTTTTTCCCTCATTAAGAGGCACTAGGACTCTGCAGGACGCAAGCAAAGTCAGAGCAGGAGCCATCTGCCTCCCTCCACCACCTGCTACACCACCCCATGTCCTGCAAATGCCCAAAGCAGTAAGATTGCCCATTCGCCATCCCTTGACTCCAAATGTTCAGCTCATCTCAACAAGGAGGAGCAGTTTCCTGCAAGAAGCCCTTCCCTGGTGACATGGTTTAACTGCAGCCAGCAACTAAGCACCACACAGCCGCTCAGTCACATCCCCCACCCCAGTGGGATGGGGGAGAGAATTGGAAGGAAAAAGGTAAAACTTATGGGTTGAGATAAGAACAGTTTAACAGAACAGAAAGGAAGAAACTGATAACGATAATAAAATGACAATACTAATAAAAGGATTGGAACATACAAAACAAGCAACGCACAATGCAATTTCTCACCACTCACCAACTGATGACCTGTTAGTTCCTGTGCAGCGATCCCCCCATTCCAGGCCAACTCCCCCCAGTTTATATACTGGACATGATGTCACATGGTATGGGATACCCTTTTGGCCAGTTTGGGTCAGCTGTCCTGGCTGTGACCCAGAAGTTGGGAGAACTTCTTGTGCTCCCCCAGCTTTCTTGCTGGCTAGGCACGAGGAGCTGAAAAATTCTTTGAGTTAGTATAAACACTACTTAGCAACAACTGCAAATGTCAGTGTGTTATCAACATTCTTCTCATACTGAATCCAAAACATAACACTATACCAGCTACTAGAAAGAAAATTAACTCTATCCCAGCCAAAACCAAGACACCTGGAAATAAACATTTTTACATTAAACCGGAGAGCAGTCAGATGGGACTATCCTCAATCCCCAGAGCAAAGCTCCCTGGAGAGCAGCAGCCTCTAGGCAAAGCAGACCTTGCCACATCAAGCCCTCTCCACACCCACCTCCCGAGGCAGGAGATAATACGGAGCAGACAGAAGAAGGTCTGAGCCAAGGCGGATTCACGGAGAACGGGGCTGCCCACCAAGGGCTGAGCTCAGGCATCCTTCAGCATTGGCTGTGGTTAGCAAGGTCACACCAGTCACTCAGAGCAAAGCACTGGCACTCACGTTCACACGCATGAGCACTGGAGCCAGTCACCCCACGATCCCCGGGCCACTGTGGAGGGGAGGACAAGCTGCCCCTCCCTGCAGACAGGCACACAGACTTCGTCGCACACGTGACGCTCGCAGCTACGGAGCTCCGCCAGCTACAGCCAGACAACTATCACTTAATAGGCAAATTAATTGCACGGTGTAAACCTCAAGTTCCCGCACGTGACAAAATACCAGACCGCCTATAAGGATGCTCAGTTTGACCTTCGAGGCCCTTTTTCCTCTCAACATCCAAGCCAACATGTAGCACAGCTTGTAAGGAACATGGTCTCACTCTTAATAAAGAAATTACTTTTAAACAAGACTATAAGCTATGTATTCATTTCCTGAAGCTACATAAGCATTTTTAGTTCGTCACACCATACACACAAGTGATTCATAACCGATTATCTCCGCACAGCTGCCCAATTCCTATATACAATCATGGTAAGTACACACGCGAGTTCCGCGTACTCTTTTTAGGACAGTATGCTTAATTTGCATTAAAATATACTTAAATTAAATTTAATATCCTCATGCAGAACAGAGCACCATTGCAGCAGCTTGTGGCAGGGGGGCTGGGGAGAACCACAGCCAGTTCACCGCGGCTGCCAGCGAGCGGTTGGGTCAGGTCAGAGAGCATTTCTGCTCCCCGGTGTACTCATAGTACACACGCCGCACAGGGATTTGGTGTCTTTTCAGTGCAGTTAGGCCCTTGGGACACACGAGCCTCGCTGGACATACCCACTTCTTCTGCATGAGAGGCAACGCTGGTGCAGCACGACCCAGCGTGGCAGGTTTCCAGCGTGCGCAGAGCATCTGCCCAGCAATTCCCTGCCTGCCTCCCCCAGGAGGAGCTGCCGCTCCAAGAGCCACAGCCACGCGCGTACCACGAGAGCGACTGCGTCTGTAATAAGGCATCTTTCTCACAGGGGCCACACATGACGTTCACAGGGACTGTGTGACATCGCCATGGTCACACTTGAGACTCCATGGCCTAAAGCTGTTATAAACACCACTGGTGGAGAAGTGAGAAAAAGCACTTCTAAAGGGCTAATAATTAGCGAGCCCATCTGCAGCTCCCCAGGCTAGCGTACGAGTAAGACACTGACAGACACTCTCTGCTCTCAAGGGACACCTGAAGGTTAGTATTAGATGGACACCGAGTCACAACATTTCTGAAAGGTCCTCAGGCAAATGACTGTGCTTCAATAAGAGCACAGACAGAATGGCTATTCCGAGTTCAAATACTTCAGAAAAGAAGGGCAAAGCAGCCCTCGGATAGGAAGAGACCTCCTGCATCACAAACTACAGCCTGCAGGTAGTCCCTTCCTACGATTTGCAAACCCATGGAAGGAGTCACACTGCAAAATGATCGAGTTTCCCTTTTCCACCTGTGTCACCCAGCATCTTTATTAGAAAGCTATTCCAGAGTTTCACTCCTCTTGTAGCTATAAGTCTTCTAACTTGCAGTTTAAGTTTATTAATGGCAAGTTTAGGTTTATTAATTTTTGTGGCAACACTGTCCTTTATTTCTAAGGATTCTGCTCCTTCTCTAACATTTACTGCAACATTCCTATAGGCAACAATAACGTCTCCTTTCCACCTCCATTACACATGGCCAGACAAGCCAAGCTCTTTCAGTCTCCCACCGTAAGATACCACCTTCACAGGTCTTTCCACCTGTACCACACATCCTCTCTCCTCCCTCCTGCTCCAGCAACTAAGCTGGTGTCAGAATAGACAACCTGAATCAATGGGTTTGTTCCATTAAGCTTTATCCCACACATGCACAAGACACCCTGCAGAGGCTGCCCTTGCCAGGGACCACGAGGAGCTCTGCGGGAGGGACCGGGGGGCCGGAGCTCACTGCCTCACCTGGAATGCTGTCTGGCTGTTGTAGTTGCGAATCTCTTTGCTCGCACCACGGAAGAGGAGAACCCGAGCGCAGCTCTCCTGTGAAAGCAAGCAAGGGGGAAAGGGGAAGAAACCAATTAGCACTGCAGACTGGTGACAACAAAGCGGCAAACCACATGGTTTCATTGCACTCAGAAAGCCTCCTTTGCCAAGGGCAAGGAAGGATGCTCAACCCCTATGAACTGCTCATCCCAAACCCCAAGCTGACCAAGTCCACCTGCCTGCGTGTGGCTCTGGGGTACTGGCACCATGGCCATGCCTAAACACCAGCCCAAGAGCACAGCTACGGAACCAGTGGCCACCACATGTTCCCAGGTATTGCTATTTCCTAAAGCCTTTTATTGCTTTTGTTTTGCATGCTCTGTGCTTCTAAATGATGTTAATTCAACATGTTTATGAGCCCCTCTACTCTTTAACGCTGCTCTTCCCACCCACCTCAGTGGACAGGGTACAAGTCCTTGATGTGCAGAACATACCTACCTCCTAACAAGCTGCAAATCAGCCTCAATGTACCACTGTCTATTGCAAAACATAACAGTACTCAATTTTTAAAGCGTGGACACCTCAGAACTGAAAATTCCCTTTATAACCAGAACACATAATACAACATATAAAAATCTCTAAGAAGAAACAAGACCTACAGGAGAAATCCCTAGATACTGACCTCCACATCTCAGAAAGAGCACAGTGGGCGTGCAAGACCAGAGGACTCTTCCATCACCCATAATTTCTCCTGAACTGAGGTTAGTGACCACACAGAAGATAAAACAGAAATGGAGCCCTACGTTGCCTGGACAGTCATCTTCAAAATTCAGACATTAATAGTAAGAATTTAGGGCTATTTGTGAGAAGGACAGGACCCCAGTCCACACACCTTCCCCAGAGCAGAGTGAAAGCCACAGGATGTGCCCAACAAACCTCAGCTGGTGCAGCTGCCTGCCTCAAATTAAATGTGAGCACCTGGGCCAAATTAGCACTCTCCACCCAGGCAAACTGCTCCCTCCCAACCAGTGATGGGGACTTGCTGTGAAGGAGGAATAGGAACCAGAGGAAAAATTACAGAATGTGTTAGGCAGTAAATCAGCAAAAACATCTTGGGAATGGGAACAGATTAAACCATGGACTCTTCTCTGGCCACCTGCCTCTTGAGAAATCCAAAGTTAGGCTGGTGCTACAAACAGAAACAGCCTCATCCCAGGACAGAGTGTGGACACAATTCAGAAGAACCTTGCTGAGTCTGGGAACAGTAATAGCAATGAGAAGGTGCCCCAGCCCAATGTTGTGCTCTCTCTATCTCAGGCAGGCTGGTGCCCCATCTACCCTTTCTTGTTCTCATGCCCCAAATCACACAGGTGTACCTGGTTATAGAGAGCACAAATATGAAGAGCAGTGTTTCCTGAGGCATTCTGTGCAGTCATATCAGCTCCGTAGAAGAGAAGATGCTCGAGGTGCTGAACGTGCCCATAGCGACATGCCTGCTCAAAATGGAAAAAAGAAACAGAAAATCAAGGAGCAGCAGGAAGATGATAAATCCCATAACATCCTCTGCTGGCTTCATCCATGCTAGAAAAGTTGAATCAGGCTGGACTTGTAACCTGAAAAATCTCATTAACATGCATGTACACACACTGCTGCTCCTTACAGCAATGTACACCTGAATACTTGTTGGACAAATTACCTCTACATCAATTTCATATTTGGGATCAGTATCATACTGGTACTAGGCCCTCCTCCAGACTCTCTGATATCTCTGTATAATTATCCAGTGAAAAGAAGCCCTGAAGCACAAGCAGGCAAAGAGGAGGGCAATAGCCCCACACCTCTAGTTAAATGGTGTGGTATTTTCCTCTACGTTTGGTCCATCCTGGGACCAGCAGTCCTCAAAGATCTCCCAAGGCAAGGTAGGATGGAGGCAGGAAGGAGGACAGTCATATCCAGTAAATCGAGACCACAAACACACATCTGTTGTTTTTTCATTCTCATGCATTCATCCTTAGCTGTGCCAGTACTCATCCACCTCATAGAGGGCTCACAGCTGGGTGCTTCGGGAGGCCACAGGCCCAAAGACAACTTGCCCTCCCAATGGTCCAAGACAAGGGGACTCTAGGCAGAGCCAGCGCTTCTTCCGTTCTCCCAAAGGGTCTCGGTCTTGAAGCACAAAGCCAGCTCAGATCCCCTAACCTCTAGCCCATGTCTTCCCTACGCCAAATCCACTTGTCAATGTGTACAACAGGGACAGATACAACTGTGGTTTAGAACCAGGATGCCTCAGGCATTGGGCTCAGATCCCAAAGCACTATCCTATGAGCCACTCATCATCTGGGAGGATCCCGGACCAAGGCCAGAATAGAATAGCCTGAGCGTTGGCCTCGGATGGGAGCCACAGCTGGCACCATGTGCAAGTCCTCCACGCAGGAGCCTGGCTCGCTGTGCCAGCCGCCCCTGCCTCGCAGTGCCTCCACTGCCCGCCAGGACACTGCACCCTGCAGCACCTGAGGGGACGGGTCAAGCCCCTCCACCGGCAGCAGGACGGCGGTCACCCCATCCAGGTCCCGTCCCACCGTCTGTCCCACCTGGTGGATCTCCTGCCAGCCGTTCTCGTCCACGCAGCCGAGCCGGGCGTAGTCATGCAGCAGGAGCTCACAGCAGTAGGGATCCCCCCCCACCATGGCGCTGTGGTACAGTGGCGTCAGCCCCCGGCTGTCCTTGTAGTCCGGGGAGGCACCCAGGTCCAGCAGCGTCTGCAAGAGAAGTGCCTGCCTCGCTCCGTGGCTTCAGGCGGCCGCGCATTAGGGCAACCTGCCCCGCAGAGGGTCCGGGAATGCTCCGGCCACGGCAGCAGGCAGCGCTCGCCCCGTCCTCCCCACAAGGCTCACGCTGCGAACGCCACGCGTTTGTAACGGGCTGCGCTCCCCGACAGCAACGCCGGAGATGCTTTGGCCCAGGGAGGGCACGACCCTGCCGGCAGCCTGGGTGGGGTGGGAGGAGGAGCCGGTGCTGGGGCGCAGGGCAGCAGAGAGGGAAAGCCCCCCCCGCGGCAGCTCCCCTGACTCACCAGCAGCGCCGCGTGGTTGCGGCACCGGACGGCCTTGTGAAGGGCTGTCATTCCCTCCCGCGTCCGGAAATCCAGGTGCGCTCCCCCGTTGCGCAGTGCCTTGATCATCTCGGCGCTGAGCTCCAGCTGAGCGGCCGCGGTCAGGGGACACTCTGCACGGTCCCGGGAGAGAGATGGGTGAGAACCGCGGCAGCGCCCACCCCGTCAGCGGGCCCCACGGCACCGCTGGCCTCTCGCTCAGCCACGTCTCCTGCCCAGGCTCCAGCAGAACGGGGTACTCCCCGCTCCCCTCCAGGGAGCTGCACCAAACCCCATGTCCACTCCCAGCCTCGCTCAGACACCGGTGGTCTTCCCAAACACCGCGCGTGCATGGTGTGAGCGGGCTGGAGGCTGCCCATCAGTTTCTTTTGGGTGCTGATGAGAGTCCTGCAGAGGAGAAGGGGAAGGGAAGTGCTGGCAGTTTAAGGAATGGCAGAAATGCCATTGCTGCCTCTTACACTGCAGGAAAGCGCGCATCTGGAGACATCGTTTATACAAAGGGGAGAAGGAGAAGGGGGTGGAAATCGGTACCCTCATTCCGTTTTTCCCTGCAGCAAGGCACGGAGAAGGGGTTGCTGTTCTGGGGGGAGACACACAGCTAGGCACCCCAGCACCATCACCAGCATCCACAGAGCTGTCCTGAGCCCCTGTGCACACAGCTGTCCCACAGCTGCTCCTCACCGCCTCACATCACCAGCAGCAGGCTCCAAACCTGAAACACTCATCCCAAACGGGAGGAAGGCCCCTCCATCTGTGCGACCTCACCCCTTGCCTCTGAAGAGCCTGCACAAACTGGTTCAGTCCCAGCTCCGACCAGGAAACAGTATTGACTCCCAGGGCTGCCCAGTGTGTAGGACTCGCTCCACTTAGGGATATAATTCGAGCAGACAGTGGAAGAACTATGGAAATCCCCTTCAGCACTGCACCCCCACCAGCCCCCAGCCACCCTCTCCTTTTGTGTTTCGGGTGGGAGCAGGAGCCCCGACGCACACCCGCTGCTCTCTATTGGCGCGTGCAGCTCCGAAACGCAGAAAGGCACCTCCGTGCCAGAGGGGCAAAGCCTCTTCCAACACCTTTCCCTCGAGGACCAGATTTCAGCATCCATCCCTCGGCCAAATGCCACCCTGACACGGGTGCAAGCTAGAAGCACAGCTCGCCTACCCGTGCCCGCAGGACCCCGCCGCGGGCCCCGCAGGGACCGCTGTGCAGGACCCCTCCTTGGGCAGGGGCCCCGGTGCTGACGCAGGAGGGGGGTTCTGTCCTACCCTGACCGTGTCAGGGAGATCTGAGCTGCTAAAGGACCGTGCTCGCCTATCCATGGGCTGATCTGATAGCACAAAGAAGGAAGAAAACTGTTCTTTGATACAAAATGAGTAAAGCCTCCTTAAGAGACAGAATGTTTTTCTGAACATTTTGATTATAATTAAATACATTTGTTTACTTCAGAGTGCAATACTATCCCCCCTCCAAAAAAAAAAGTATGTCTCCTTTCTCAAGCAAATCCCTAGGTCTTTACATCCAAATCCCCCATACCACAAATGGAGCAATGTGGGCACTAGCTAAAATAAGATGCCACCAGCTACAAGTACAGTCATGTATTTTTTAGAAAGGTACCTAATTTGCACATAAATTAAAATGTCTCAGTTTAGTAGAAATAACTATTTAAATGAGAATAATAGAATTGTTTGAGATACAAATAAAAAAGCATATGAATATTAATTTTAGAGCATTGCTATTAGCCAAATTTTTAAACGAAATAGGCAGAGGTCAGATAAGGTTCTGTGGCTTTGCTAAAACTCTCTGGGTTTTGTGCTACAAGACACCAATAAAAAAAATGAAGATTACTGAAGAATGTTGTCAAGAGGATTAAAGATGGGTTCACCAATAAGAGGAATCACCAGTAAATGAGAAAGTTATAGCTGGGTCTTCTAAGGACCTGTCCTCAGCTCAATACTGTCAATCATTTTTAACAACAATCTGGAAGAAAATAGGAAGTAATCTCTGAGAAAGTTCACACACACACTCTATGTTGTTATATATGGCAAAGTCAATGCTATAATAAATAAAAAGGCTTCATGCATTCATTGCCCAATGTCAGACTTTAGCAGAGAACAGGTGCCATGCTTTATAGCTAGAAAAGAAAGGATGCATTTTTAACATGAAGGTAATTACCACTGTAACAACATACATATTACATGGGAATATAATGGTGCCCAAACAACTAGCAACATCACCCGAGAATAAGCAGTGGAAATATTTCCTTAGCTCAGCAATAGCTGTGAAGATAAGAGTTTGGTGGAGGGTTATCGGTACTGGTCTGCATCCCTTCTCACACCACGTGCAGCCCCTGGGAGAGAGCAGTGCCAGGCGCAGCACGAGAAACGGTGGAAAATGCCACCACTTGTCACAACTAACAGACGAATGGATGCACTGCTGATGTGGTGCCGGGGGAGGTTCTTGGAGGACCTCGGTGGAGCACACAGAGACATGGCTGTGGCTTCTGTGGTTCAGAAGAGCTGGGCGGCCGCGGTGGAAGCACGGTCCACTCCTCCACCAAAGCAGGATGGGGATGTGGGGGTCCCGATTCACACACCCACTGCACACCAAGGGAGATGAAGAGCGGGTGACCGTGGGTGAGCTCCTGGGGCAGGAGAGCCTTTCTCCTCCTCTCCACCAACACCAAAACCATGTCCTGTGCAGCTCCCCAGCTCTCGCACCCCAGCTTTTTAGCTGGGGCCACCTCCAGCTGAAGGCAAAGGGAAGCTAAAGAGGAGAGTCTTGTGAAGTTATGGTCTTTTAAGGACCATCGCTTATCTTCTGTGCCAAATACCATTGCTTTAATTTCTGTCGTTACCACTGACCTTCGGTTACTGCTTTTTCACCATAATTTCTATAAAATCTCTTCCTTATTTATGGATATTTTTTAATTATTTTGAGAGCACATATTTGGCCCTTGCAGTATGATAAGAACTCAGACTGCTAGAAACTTCAGTATCTGCTACAAACCATACTCATCAGTCCCTGCTCCAGGCACCTACCTCCCATTTCCACATGCAGTTAAATCACCAGTCTTTTCAATATCTCAGTTTAAATGAGACAAACTTTTCAAACAGGCAAAAGACACAGAAAACAAGGCTTCAAATCTTGCTTTAGTCTCAGTTATTAATATGCCAAATTCAATTGAAAAATCTATCATGTTATCTTGAATTCTGAAGACTGAGAAAGGTCCAAATAGGGCATTTCAAGATGCACTGAATGAACTGCAGCTAGCAATTTGCTCACTAAATCTAATCTAATCACTCTCTAATCTAAGATTTTAGTGATTACACTCCATTAATTCTTGGAAACGTGCGTATCCAAATATATGCTTAAAGTAATTAACTAATAAGTGCACAAGATCCGTAGCAGAAAACAAGAACCAGCAAGACAACGCATTGCACGTTGCACAGCATAAGAAACTCATTAACGGACATAAGAAGGAGCTGCAAATTGGACTCTGCCTGTGGGCTGTCAGGCAGCCGAGCTCCACAGCGTGGGGTAGAAACCAGTCCTCCCACTGACGCTCACTGAACTGCTCTAGAGGGAAGCGCTTGCACGGCAAAGCCAGCACCCAGCGGCGCATGGCAGCTGCTCCAGTGCTCCTGACCCCTGACGGGGATTAAATTCTGCAGCCAAAATCTGCATCAGCAAATCGGGGCCAGCAAACGAGAGCTGTACTTGGGAGCACCACCGGTGCTCAGAGGAACGGGAGCCTGGGGAAGGAGCAGGTGAGACGGTCCGGGTCGAAAAAGCTGCTAATGGGACTGTTCCTTTAATCAGTGGGTTGTAGGGAAGCAGAAGGGGAACAGCTTCTCGGGGGATTTCCTTGTGGAAGGGGCACCCTTGCGATCCAGCAGCCTGACCGGCGAGAGCGGCACAGCCCGGGGCACCGCGGGGGCTGGACACTACCGGGCAGCACTCGGCTCCGGCAGCTGCAGCGCGAAGCAGGTCCAGGTCCAGGAAAGCTTGCAGAAATTCATTTCTGCTCCACTTAAAGGAGTGCTTTCTCTAGGTTTTTGTCTTGTAACTATGTTTTACTCTTCGTTCCGCTAAGAGAAGCTTAGAATGAAAAGCATCGCTAATGTTTTAATTGCAAACGAGGTATTCTGGCAGTCCCCAGGCTGGTCAGTTCTGTGAAAGCAATGAATCCAAACAAGGCTGCGCTGTGGAACAAAACGCCTGAGCTGCCGTACCCAGAACCGGACGGAGATCCCCCACTCCTGCCAACGCCGCCGTCTGGGCTCTGGATCGGGTGTTATCCACACACACCCCAGAAGCCGGCAGCAAAGAGACAACTTGAGAGGATGGTCACCGAGTCACACCGCGTGGACGCTCCTCTACAGCCTCGCATCCTCTACAGCTTCTCACATTCCCGGGGTGTCTTAAGAACTGGAATTCACGTGGCAAGGCAAAGGCAGTGAGGGAAGGTGAGAAACCCCAGCTAGTGCTCCAACAGGAGCAGGAACAACCTCTCCGCTCCGATAACAGAATTTAAAAAACAAAACAAAACACAAAAAACCCCCAACAAACTTAAAAAAAACCCCACCTGTTACTCCAGGATTTAATTTATCATTTAGGAAAAGAGAGAATCTCTGTTCAAGTTGAGATGACAACAGGCTTGATATGAAAGTTGTCATGCAAGCTACTGGAGGGGAGAGTTACTGTCTACACAGTGTTCCTGTGCAGACCTATAGTATACAATAACAGAAAATATCTACCTATGACAAATACCACCTATAAGTAGAACATCGTGGTAGTGTTTTTCAGCTGTAGGTGAAAACATTACAAGATGACATTTCATCTCCAATTTCAGTTGAATGCAAACATATCATTTTTCATTAATCTCCAGTTGCACATTCGATTCAAAGAGATGCCACCAGTTTGCTTAAAAAAAAAAGGTTTAAAGCAACTAGATTAACTGATTTTAAACTGAGAAGGACAATAACTTTACAAATCACAAGCCATTGGAGTTTCATCCAGTGTTTCCCCCATCTAACCACAACTGCTGGCTGAACCAGGACTTTCAGCTGTAACTTTCAGCTACTAAAATTGAAAGTAAGAGAAAACATATCTATGAATGTGAGTTATTCAGGTTGTTAATCAAGTAATTGCACATGTGTACCTTGAATGCATTATGCCACAGGTAGCAGTTTGGATATAGCGCAGCCAAAGCAGAGGAGGAGCAAGCTCCCTGTACCTTGGGCAGAGGGGTTTTTTCCTAACGGTAAGCAGAAGGTTGAGAAAGCACTGTCATGCACAGCAAGTATTTCTCCCCAGTTACTTATTCCTGCTGCTATTTGTCCTCACATCATATTGGGGCTACAGTCCGTACTGCTACACAGAGTCAAGAATACTTTGTAAATGCAATGATTTCCTCTCATTCTCCTACTGTTCCCCAGTTGCCACCCTATGTTAAATATTGAGGATTGCCTTTCTCTTTTCTACATGCTAATACTATCACTCAGGCTTGGGTCTAATTTTAGAATAACAGTAATTTCTCAAGCATTTTTTTACACCCTTAAAATGTACCTGCAGGAAGCAACTGTGAATTTTTTTCTTTCAATCCCTTTCAAAGACAGTTAATCTTTCCTAGAATATCTTCCCAGCAATCCTGCAGCACTGAAACATGAACAATGGCAAATTGGGCTGCGGCGGTTTAAGATGTGGCTCTTCTCTGCCCTCTCACTGAAGCAGAGTCAGGGGAAGGGGAATACGTGCTGTGCTTCAGCTGCCTCAGTGCAGCTTAAAACCACTCCCAAAAGCAGCTTAAATGAAGATACCAGGTTTCACGCTGAAGAGGCTGCGACGATGCCGTATTTTCCTGTTGGCTCTGTGAGGATGGCACCACAATGCACAGAATATTTTATGGTGCAGCCAGTGTTATTCGAAGTCCATTAACTGGATTTAACTCTGCAGAAGAACATTCCTCCGAGCAGGGAAGTCCATCTTGCCTCAGGGAGCTCGCCCCGCGCACCACCTGCACGCAAGGGAGCCGCTCTGTTCAGAAGAATTCAGCACAGGACAAGCGTGCAACGCCTGCGCAGACGAGGCACGAGGGGACCCTGGTGTAACTGGGCTGCAAACCCCCAGTGTCTCCAGCACCCTAGCACTGACGTTAGAAATACAAATGGGCTAATGGCAGAATAAGGAAAATGTTTCCCCTCCTAACAGGGGCAACTTGGATGACAAGTCCCAGAGAGTGGCTGCTGTGTGTCCTGGGAAGAGAAAGAACAGCACGTGCTAGAAAGAGAAACCGAGAGTAAGCACAGGTATTGTGGTGGCCCAGATGAACTGGGCAAATGTGCATCATCCTTCTCATCCACAACACAGATATATCCCCTTCTGAACCGCTAGAATTTAAACCTCAGGCAGGGTTATATGACTTCTCTCCTTTAAAAGAAATAGTTCACGAGCATGAGGAGACCTCGGCTTTTGGGAAAACCTAGCAGGCTGCAGATAAGGCTATTACTTTTCCTGTGTTGAATAGGATCATGGATAATGACCCACAAATAATTTCTGCAGGGATATCTTTTTCCCCAGGTCAAGAGAGGTAGAAGAAAAGGTTACAGAAACTGAGAAGAGGATGAATCATTTTTATTAGGAATCTATACTGCGGAGTCTTTGAGACAGTAATACTGCATTCACTGCTTCAAATATCAGCAGAGTGGTTACAAACTGCCTTCGGATGGGGATGAAGGGAACGCTTGTGTTGCACAGGAGTGGATGAAGAAGGCTTTAGCTGCTGAAGGGCTGAATTTCTAAAACCTCAAGGGTTCGGGTGCCCCCCCCTCCACTTTCATACAAGGAAGGAGAATAAATGGTGTTTGTAATTATCCAAGCTGCTGAAGACCTGGCCACACAGAAAGGAGCATTTGGTGTCAGAGCCTATTTGCGATATCCCTGGTAGACTCATCCCTAGAGACACAGTGGATAAAAGAGCATTGCTAATAGCAATGCTGCTCTGCCTAAAAGGAGAGCAGATTTACTACAGTGATTTTGTAAAGGATGGCTGAGAGTTAAGAATAGGACTTGTGCTCTGCAGCTTTTTCTATCTCTGCTAAATACCAAGCACTGGAAACACCATCATTTATTTATGCATTCTCTTGAAATCTTAGTTGGACACCTGCCCACAATCCCATCAATTTACTGATAAACCTGAAAGCTCTGGCTTAAAAATTCAGTACAGAAGTATTCCCAACCAAGGAAAGACTAAGGTTTTCAAAGTATCTGGGAGAGAGGAGGCTTGACTTGGCAGCAAAGTGGCCTTTTCTCTCTCCATGAACAGTACCCTTGCAGGTCCTTAAAGGAGATTCAGAGCAGTAGGCAAGAAAACTCTAAGACCTTTTGGAAAGGGTGTGTTTCACCCCTGTGTTTGTATCCTCTTTAGTTTCAGGTTTTACCAGATTACCTGGCTGATGGGCCAGGTAGGCATCTCCTGGCAAAGATGAAGAGGAGCACTGTTTCGGAAGGACTTAGGACAAGGATGTTCAAATCGTCCCTGAGAAGCTGAAGAACGCCAAAGCCAAAAAACAAAACCACAAGATCGAAAAGATTTTGGCTTCCTGGAGATGGTGCAATGAGGGATGGCTCCTGAATAGGGAACATTTATGGAAGTTTGTGGCATTGCTGTCTTCATAAAGTGGAGCATCAGAGGAAGATTTATTACTGGTAACTGTGTCTGCTTTGGCTGTTACACTCGAATATCGCTATGGACTGAAGGGATGGAGCAAAGGCACTGTTAGTTCAGTATTTAACATTGGTCACATCACCATCTGACCTGGCATTCAGAGAGGCAGGAAAACTCCTTGCCCCGCAGGCTTTGGGGGCAAACAGCCTCCCTGCACTTTGCCAAACCCTCCCAGCTCCACGGGGACATGTTATGAGCTCTTCTGCCTCTGCCTGCAAGGTGGCATAGTCTGCACCTTCGTCCCTAAATGTCTCTGGGCACGCTTCTGCTGAATTCAGTGGGAAAAAGGTGGTTCCCACGATTGCTGGCTGGACAGGAGGCAGGGATGACAAGCAGTGATTCTTACCCCCACTGCGCAGTGCCTGTCCAGCCTCCTGCTGGCTCTCAGGGAGCACGCAGCAACCTGGTCTGCAACAGCTCTCCACTTCCCAGAGGAGGAAAAAAACACATTCATAGCATTATTCCTCATATCAGAGACGAAGTCACAACAATGCTGGCTGCCATGCCAGGGGGCTTTGCCATGGGAAGCTTGGGCACATCTGTGGATCTCCTTGGCCAGCTGGAGGGAACGTGGGGTCCCAGGGGGTAATTCCCAGTCACCTCTAGATTCACAGATGGGTTTGGATGCAATAACCATATTGAAGGCTTCTGTGCTTCAACAGGAAGGCTTCCCCACAGCCTGCAAGAAAGCTTTAAGAGCACACATAATGAAAAAGGCAGCTTCTACGAAACCAGTCAGGTTCTGTCCAGAACTGTAGGCACGGAAGCCAGTTCTTGAACTAGCTCAGCCTTGGCATAATCAAAGTCCAAATCACCAAGGCTCTTCCCCATTCTGGAAGAGGATATTAAGTATTAAATTAATGCTCTCCTTTCTCTCTCCACCCTTTCTCTGCTTCTGCGGGGACTGGCAAGCAGATGGTGTCCTGCAACAAGACTTCACTGGCTTCATCCTCAGCAACTCCCTCCATTCCCAGGTTTCCTGCATCTGGCAAGTCCCGGTGTCCTTCCCAGTTTGGGCAAGCCAACAGCCTCCTCCTTTGATTAACCTCAGCAACTGCACACGCTCATTTTAGCAGACCTCCTGCGTTGGAGACTGAGACTTGGTTAGACCCCTTGAATATAAAACTACAAGACAAAATATTCTTCCATCCATCACCCTTGGCTTAGCTAACACAAAGACAGAGCAGGAAGGACACAGAACAATTACATTTTTACTTTAGCATTCACCAAAATAAAATGCTATCCCACACATATGTATATTTATTTTCTCCCAGGACAAGATGGTACAAAAAAGGATCACAACTGACACACGTCAATCATACTGCTTAACATACTCCCATAACGGGCAGTATGAAAACTTGTAGTGGAAAACAAATAATCTGAGAAAAATACTTCACTGTCTCTCTGCCCAATACCCTAAAGTTCAGACAAAAATGCACTGGGCTCTTAACAACAGCAAAAAAGCATTGATAGGCAACAGGGAGAGGCCTCTAGTTAAACAAGTCAGACACCACAAAGATGCAGTACTTGTACACCATGTACTGCTGCTGGGTTTTTAACACTGAGCATACCACTGTTGGCTTCTTGTAATACTAAGACCTTTATCAGAAGGTAGAGAGGCAAGTGTCCTTTCTAATCTTGCTTTTCCTCATGGGTGTGCGCACAGAACTCTAACCTAAGGCTCCATCCATATGTGCTGCCATGGTACAGATGTTTACTTTAAAAAAAAGGGGGCAAAAAGCTAAACTAAAGAAAAATAGCCCAAAGATACTTATTGTTATAAAAGAGCTATTTGTTAAGCCTATTCCAAACCAACTTTAAGATATTCATATTAAAATAACTGTCTACACAGCTTTGTGCAGCCTTTAAAATTCATACCATAAATTACATCAGTGCAATTTTACATGGGAACACTCTGAAGGCTTGTTAAAAAATTCTCTTCTAACTGCAATTGTGCTGGTTGAAGAGGTTGCCTCCCCCAGCCTTCCTCCACTGTTTGTCACTACCCTACGCTTGGAGGGCCTCCATCCCGGCATGCTAGCTCAGCTCTTCACAGAAGTCTTGCCTAACATTTTTCAGTAAAAATGAGCCACTTTTTTCCCCAAAACTTGGGATAATTGCATAATTAGGTACTTGAGATAACTATTTTATCTTTTTGCAGAGGAACAGAAGGGAGGCAAGTTGGAACCAGAAGTCCATGATAAACTCCAGAAACTTTTCCTTGATGGGAATTGCTATGTGCCTTCATTGCCTGAGCTCCACCTCATCAGAAAGGCAGTACAACCACATACAATGCCTCCAAATTCAGTGTCTCGGCTATATATCCAAAGAAGCCCTACAAGCGTTGAAACAATAAACAGAGCTAGAGATGACCACATTATAGCAGGGCCCCTATCCTTTGGACAGTCTATCTGCAAGAGTCCTTGTTTAAGGATTCTGAGGTCCTACCACTATCAGCAAGGCCACTTGCATGATTTCCCCCCCGAGCACTGCAAAAGTGGCAAGCAACAACAACAGTGACACGCACCGAGCTCAGCCCCATGAAGAGACCACAGAGAACAGAGCTGCTCGCATTTCCCTCAGGGATCGGCAATGCAGTGACAGCGTAGCAGTATCACAACGCTGCCCACATGTAGCACCATACTGTACCAGCATGATTGACTGGTGATACTGTCATGAGACCACATGGTCCATAATGCTGTTCTCACACTCTACCACGTAGGGTCCCTGCCTCTTCCTCATCTTTCATCCATCAATTCAGGAAACTCTAGTTTAGTGAACAAGTCCATTGAAAATAGGACTGCCAAAGAGAAGTTTCATAGGGTGTATGGTTTCTTCTTTTCAGGCATGGATCTATTCCAGCTGCACGAAGGGCTATGCCAAGCTGGATGCACTATGCTTTCCTTTCTAAGAGGGGAAGAACCAGTCCTGCATATGAAGTGCGATCTGGTAACAAATGAAAGATGTGGATCAGAAGCACACTTTGCACCATTGTGCAACATCTGAAATATGAACACTTACGGGAGGACAGCTGGACCGCTAGACTCAGGAGCCAGCCCTCGAGGCAGCCCAAGGAGAAGGATCTGCAGGGAGGGAACAGGGGAGACAGAGAAAGCAGGAGAGCAGAGCATCAAGATGGGCAACAGAACAGGAGCATCAACCATGATCAGCACCTCTGCGAGGAACCCAGCTGGGAGGAGCAAGCAGTTACTACACAAACACCCAAGTGTTTTGGACCCAAGTCCAAAACAAAGCAAAACGGGTACATCAAAGAGGGATGGAGAAGGTAGTTTGAGACAGTTCTCTTTCCTAGTCTAACTCTGTATTCATTACTGTTATGACCAGAAGTGAAATAGGGTTTTTTTAAAAAGTCAAATATATTTTACTTTCTATGATTTCTATTTGCTTTCAGTAAGACCCACACCAAGCCTGCCAGGTCCACGCTGACATCTTGGACTCCCTGGCGTGAGGTGCCCAGTCCAGGTGACCAACTCCAGGCCGGCCACTGAAACGCGTCTGGGTGCCCTTCACCACAAACTGGAAATCTGGCCAAGGGAATAGGAACCATGCAGCAGCACTTGTATTTACATATCTGAACATGGAAGATGAGGAGAGCCCACAATTTTCCTTTAGTGCTGGACGAGCCTGTGAAATTAAAGGGCAGAAATTTGCTAGTAATGGGGCACAAGGACGTGGAAGGAAAGCTGAATTATAGAAAAGCCCACATGCTTATCCCAAAGATCCCTTCAGTCCTACAAGCAAGAGAAGACAGCAGGCAAAAAACACTGGAAGGGACTCACCAGCCACATGATGGAAGCAAAACTGAGGGGTTTAGGGAACACCATCCCATTCTGGAGGATTCTCAGGGGACTGCACTCCACTGAGAGGTGAGATAATGATCTTGGCTGAGAAATAGGTGGAGTGATTAGGAAGATGTTAAACTAAGAACACATGCAAAATTATTCCAAAGAGGGGGACACAGCACAAATGCAGCGTGTCAGAAGTAATTAAACCCATTTGACAAAGACTGTGAGGAAGATTTTTTTTTTTCTTCCCCTTTGCTCATTGGAAAATGCTAGGGGGCTGGATGACAAGAAAAAGGATGTGGACTGCTTTTACTGGTAATAAGAACTGTGATATAATTGTCAGTACTGAAATGTACAGACAATTACACCATTTTAGAATATTAAGGATGCCTGCTTGTTACAAGAATGAGAAAGTACTGAGTGGGCAAGAAGGACCAGAGAAAGAGTTTACATTAAAATCCCATCATCTATCGTACACCCACTGATTATTCAGAACAGGACTTTCAATGCATGTGGATTAGTGTCTGAAGTAATAAGTTAAAAGGTCCTTCATAAGATTTTTTTGCAGACCACTAACTAAAAAAAAGTGCATTAACTTCTAAGTGTTTGTCTCCAAGTTGTATAAATTAACACTTGCACTATCAGGGCAACTTCAACTTGAAGGAAAATGCTGGGTGTCCCATCCAACAAGCAATAAAGTATCATTTAATTTTCTAAAAAGGAGAAAACTGATCACTTTTCTATAGATACTGTTTCACTCCAACACAAGGGAATGCTACTTTGGACCTCAATGTAATGAATAAAAATCCACTAAATACCTGACTGCTATCTAGTAAACTAGGGATGACGCGGAAAGAAAGAAGTCCCAACTAGCCAGGTGAATGTTTGATGCTTCCTAAGGGAATCAAGCAAGGGAAATTAGACTAGGTAATCGATCATAGGAAATGTGGGAGGTTTAAAATTAAAAAGTAAAAGGCAACTGGGAAGTCTTGAAGAACAATTTCTGTGTGACCCAGAACTACAACTCCGTAAATCAAAGAGGAGAACCACTGCCACGTGCCTCTCCCAGGTCAGCAGTGAAGTGACGGTGGCAGTCACAGAGACAACTCTAACGACAGGACATGATGAAACAGACAGTGGTCAATATGAACTGAAAATTAGAAAATTAAGAATAATAACAAGAACAAATGACATAGGAGTAAAGAAATCCACATTTGGCCTGGCAAAGGACTATCAGAGAGAGGTTTTGCTGCTGTTGTTTGAATTTGATAATACCGCAGTGACTTCCAAGCCCCTGTGCAAGCCAGTCAGTCACTAGGCAGATGATAGTGTATAATTGCTAATAAATACAGAGAGCAAAATGAGAAATCATTTATTTTTTACATTGCTGCTGTGGAAATACATTATTTTCCTTTCCATTACCGATATGGATTTTTGGGATGAGCTACCTGAGATTGAATAAATTGTTTATATCTAGTGAGTGCTGTATATCACCCTCCTTATCTTCTCCCTGAAGATCTTCTTGGTCCCAAAAAAGTTAAACTTTCATAAATTTTGAAACATTGAGACATTCAAAAAGACCAGAAGAAAAGCTGTGTCAGGCCAGTGTTCAAAAAGCGGCAAGTAAAACGATCCATGAAACTACAAGTCAGAAAAATAACACTGATCCTGGGAAAATGCTGGGAAAATTGATTTGGAATTTAATTGACACAGCATTAAAGAATACCTATATTATTAATATTGCCCAATCAAGGTTTACAGTAAATAGGTCTTCCTACTCAAACCTAATTCCTTTCCTTGGTAGATTACAAGTCTGACTGATGCAGATAGCTGCATTGATGTAGGACTCACGCTTGGCTGAGTCCTACATGACATTAAAAGTGAGTGGTATAAAATGGCAGTCAGGCATGTTCCAAATGAACAAAAATCCACCTGAAGAGCAGCAGTCAGAGTGGTCACTGGGGAACGTGGCCGATCACAGGGGCGCTGAAGAGGCTCTTCAGGGTGTTGGACTTGACTCTTTTCTAGAGCCTCATCAATTATCCTGAAGTAAATGCAAATCTCTGATCAGATTTGTAGATGCCATAAGGATAGGAAGAGCGCTAGGAGCAATCCCAGGACCAGAACAACAGACAGGGAAGCCCGGCAGGATGCACTTGAGTTGCGACACGTCGGGGAGGAGATGCGCTGCCCCGGGCGGCTGCAGCCCCTGCACCCTGCGGTCACAGCTCTGCGAAATGCTCCCGCCTGGGGGCCAAGCCGGGCCCCCCAGCCGTGCTGCTGGGTGGGCGGCCCAGGGGGGAGCAGCACGCTCCTGCCACGCTCTTGCGTCCTCCGCCCCAGCTGCGTGGGAAGTCTACGGGAAGGAAAACGACCTCCACCAAACAAACAAAGCTCAAAAGCAAGGAACCGCTTAGTGGTTCCGCTTTGTTCAGCCGACACGGGCCAAGCAACCCCGGGTGAAGGCAGGGGTAGTACACAACGCAGGAGGAGGAACGGGAAGGGAAACCCCCCTGACCCCTCCGTCTAGCAGGCTGTAACGTGGGGTCCCATCCCGGAGACGCGGGACCAAGCACGGCCCCGGGAGGCCGGAGAGCAGGGACCTGCAGGAAGAGCTGTGCCTGCCCGTGACAAGCGGCGCAGGCAGGCAGCAGGCTGTCTGGTACCTGCATTCTTAAACACCTCTTAAAAATGGCGTAGTGACATATAAGCCACAAAAATGACAGGAAAGCTGGAGAAAATACCTTCAAATGAAAGACTGGAGGAGTATGGCCTCTCTTTAATTAAGGAAAGGAAGACTGAATGTTGACTTGATTACCATGTGTATAAATACCTTCATGTGAAGACATACCAGGTACTGAAGTGCTCTTTAATCTAGAAGATAAAGTATAACGACAGCTGGAAGCTGAAGCACACAAATTTAGATGAGATACGAATTTTAAACAGTGAGGGTGATTAACCAAATAACGAAGGAAAGGCACGGATCTTCTGTTCCCTGAATCAAGACTGATGACTTTCTGGAAAACATGTTTAAGCTTTGCTTAGTGAACACACACACACAGAGGGTGAAGAGCATCCTGCAAGATACAGGAGGCCAGGTCGGATGGTACAATACCTCCATCTGGTCTTAAATTCCAGGAACCTATGAATACTGAACAGCAGTTTTATGTCATTCTTTCACGTTCATGAAACAGATTGTAAAGCAAGCAGTAATGAAGTGGTTTTGCACAAGAATTAGGACTCCAGAAATGAGGTGTCCAAGACTCCCTCTGCTCCAACAGTCTGTTTTCACATCTCAAAGCACACACTCTGGTTTTGCCCTCAGTTCTGAACCAGACCCAAACGACTATTTGGGTCAGGTGTTTTTCCTTCCTCCCCCTCTATCTTTAACACAGTCCTTTCAGTACTCAAGAGCCTGCTCCTATAAACCTCTACCTTTCTGTGAAATAACATCTGGGTTCAAACCATATCAGATCCAAAACTTTCACAGCATCTTTTCAAGCAGCACACTGCACTCTGAAATATAATATACTCTGGAAAGCTGAATCAGCTTTAGAAGAGTGAAGGACTTTATAATGAAAGATCCCTCAAAATATTTGTAAAGTCTTGGGCAAAAATGAAAACCACATGGAGCTGAGCTGTTTGGACATGCTACAGGGCAGACAGCGATCGCACTTGCATGCAATCAGCTATTTTTCATACGAGCAGTTGTTCATCAGGACACTCTGGCAGGTTCAGGGAGAGTGGCTACACCAGCAAATTAAACAGTATAAACATTCCCAGGTGCTGTTCAAATGGTTCTTGACAGAGTTTGGCTGCACCAGCTTTCACCTTCCCAGTTCAGGAGCTGGCAGAAGCCATTCCCAAAGGGCAGTTTGGATGCAGCCACATTATCTGAGAGGATAAGAGAGGTTAATAGTGTGAATGACACCACACTCTGCCACCTGATCTTGGTGCTGAAAAGTAGTCTGGACACACTAAATTTCAGAGGTAGCCAGTATTTCAGAAACAACCTGAAAAACCATCCAACTGAACCAGAAACACAGAAAATTAATTATCAGTTTGGAGTCTGCTTATGGGTTGGAAATGTGCCCATGATTCACACACAGAAGTTCAACTCTATAATAAATACTAATAAGCTGCATTACTTTAAAACATGAACAACAAAAGCAGTAACTCCTCTTTCAGAACAAGACTACAAGACTTCACAGCAGGGGAAATGGGGAGAGGTCCCCCCTCACTGCCCCAGCAGTAAGGAAAATGTGCTGGAGTCTGATTCTCAGTTCTCACAGCCAGGAGCCTGCAGACAACCCAACAGCCAGCGCTCCAGCGACCAGACTTCTCTGGGGTGAATTTTGTTCGCATAGATAGGGAAAAAAAAAAAAAATTTTTGAGGAAACTAGAGGCCAAGATTTTATTTTCTTGACCCCCAAAATACTTCTTAAACCTTCTGACTGCTTCATGAAGAGATCCTCAGGCAGCAGTTTGCATTTGCCCAACCTGCCAGTCCCAGAGACAGCCTCATCCTCCCCAGAATCCCACTGAAAGATGCATGGCCCCACAGCTCTTTCATTTTATGCTGTATTCCCAGACTCTCTATCTTTACACACACACACACACCACCTTTTCCCAAGAGCCTTCTGTAACTTCATGCTCCCAAGACCCAAGCATCATAAGAAGACACGATACTGAGAAATTCAGCTTACATCCCTCTGTTCCAAACCCTACATTTCAGACAATATATCATTTGCTACACCCCCTCAAAAACAACCACTCCCCCAAATTCCCACTGTGTCCCCTGGACACTTTCTCCCCCAACCCTGCTCTGTCATCCTCCCCTCTCTGGAGAAGCCAGTCTCACCTCCAGTATCCGGATCATGAAAGTTGGGGTCCAGTCCCTTCTCCAGCAGTCTGCAGACCTTCTCTGCGTTTAGCATCTGCACATACTCCATGAACTTCTTCAGATTTGCCTGCAGCCATGACACCCCAGGAAAACACACAATACACAGTGTTAACACCCCAATATGAAGAAAGAAGCCACCAGAGGAATACACCCACTCAGTAGACCCAAGGCAACCATCAAGAATAATGGGGCAGCACCCACCAGAAGCCACGGCACATGAGGGTATGCTGCAAACCTACAGGGAACACGGTCCTTCCATCCCTCTCCTCAAGACTGGGATTGCCGGATCACGCCATGGGAGCCATCAGGGGCTGCCAGCCACCACCCTCTGCCCCCACCGCAGATCCCCTGCTAAGGCACTTTCTGTTCGTACACGCCATGAGGGCAGGCACACACGTCGCACGCGCTTGTGACCCAGGCACATCAGCAGACACATAACTTAATGCGTTTGTCAACAATTCAACCTGGTGGTAGCAAGGGAAGGTGCTGTGCCCGCTGAGCAGCATCCCAGCAATGGTGAACCGTACTGCCCGGGGTTTCATCCGTGTCTCACTGCAACACCGTGTACATTGTGTTGTGTTGCAAAGTCTTTTTAAGGGTGTATCGCCCATCTGCCTGCTGAACTTAAAATACTTTGGAGGAAAGATCAGGCTACTCAAACACCATCCATTATTGTATGGTGCAGTGGGTACAGCTGCCACACTGTCTGCTGTGAACTTGTGCTTTACTCTTGGTGTAATCTTCTGTCTTTGGCCAAAGACTAAATCTTGTTCTCCTGAGGGGACTGAGTGCCCAAAAGACTCTCCTTTAAATCCCCCTGGTTGTTTGTGGGTTGCCGGTTTTTTCCCTTTTTTCTCTTTTGGACAGCTATACTTGATAAACACATTATTTTATTAAATTTCTAGACTCTAGAAATTGCAACTCTGCCAGGAAGGCAGGCAACACTTGGACAGACTACAGTGTGAAAACACCCATCTCACACACATTTCCAGTCCAGATTTTCAGACCTTTGATTGCAGATGGGCTGGGGTTTTTTGAGTTTATTTTAATCAAACCTTGCAGTAGCCACCTTTAGGAAAGGCAGGAAAGGCACTCTAGAAAGTGTCTGACGCAGCAGAAATACTGTGCAATTAGCTGAGGGAAGTCTTTGGGAAAAGCTCTAACCAACCGGTCAAGCTGCATCCAACGGCGAGGGAACTGCTCTTGTGCCTGTGAACCAGTGCACAGCTGACTGAACACATCTGAGCAAAGCAGATTTTTCACCCAGTGAAAAAACTCAAGTTTCAACTTTTTCCCCTAATTTGATATAGAAAAATTTGTATTTTTTATGAAGCAAAATGAATTCCAAAGTGCTTCCCTTCAAATTTCATTTTGAAGATTTTCAGTTGGAAAATAGATTAAAAAAAAAAACTGAAAATGCCAAACAGGAGGCAGAAACATGTCCAATTCTTTTCAAAGACTTCCTAAACAAAATTTCATCACATATTATCTTGCATATTATTTTGATTTTGTCATAACTTAATTTTCTAGGGGGGGAAACTTAATACTTTTAGAACCAATTCTACAGAGGAGCCTGCAAATCCCAAAACTTGGGACACACAAGTTAATCTGTGCTATTTCTTTGACATGTTGTGGAGACCGTGGTAAGAGGTCAGACAGAAGATATCACCAAGATGAAACTTTCCAAGGATGAGACAAATTAATGCTGGGCTGTGAACCTGATTTAAACCAAATGCAGTCTCTGTGTGGTTAGTCTGCAGAACCAAGACTAAAACACATAGCACATTTTTTCCTAAAATCAGCAGCATAGAGCCATGCCATAAACTAGCCAGGTGACATATTTAAAATTACAGAGACATTTTAGTGCACTACCCCCTGCAACGTTACTCCATCTCAGCAGAGCTAACTAGCTCAGGCAAAACCCCACGGTAACGCAGCTCCACTGCACCCGTGCCGGTACTTGGCCTGCTCCCTCTGGCTGTCTGCGGCAGTACATGGACGCAGGCAGAGGTGCCAATGCCGCAGGAACGCACACGGTAATGCACGAAGCCACAAGCACGCGATTCGGTCACAAGGCTCACTCCCCTCAGTGCCCCAGGAACAGCAGCGCAGTAAGGCAAGAGCCAAGGAGAGCGGGGATTCAGTGGGGCCAGGGGAAGCCACAGCTGATCCCTTGGTGCAGGGCACAGCCCCGCTCCCTGCTCTGACCACCCTGCCCATCCCCGGGTGCTCCCTCACATCCCTCAAGATTGCACCAGCCCAGGCAGGGCTGCCAGGACAGACCCAACGCAACCGCGGGACAGCGCGCACGAACAAGGAGAAACCACTCCGAGAGTAAAAAAGGCTTAGGTCACCCCCGCCGGGAGGTGCTGAAAATGTCCATGCGCAGTATAAGCAATCCCCGCAGCACCAACGCTCTTATCACGAGCACGGCGAAAGGGCAACTGGCATCAAATGCAGCAGGGCACAAGCACTGCCTTTTTGGGTGGCAAGACGTTCCCCCGACCTTCGCTGCTCCTTGTTACTTCTCACCCAGATCCCCTCTTGCCTCACGAGTAACCGAAAGCAAAATCCACCTCCTGCTTCAGTATCCCTTCAGTTAACGCAGAAGTACAGAAACACTGAAGGAAATCACAGCTGCCTGCCAGCAATAGCACAGACGGGACTTGACAACTCCAGCAACCGCCTCCAGGATGCCATCCCAAAATGCCTCTTCCCAATCATCACCCGACTGCGCAGATTTAACCCTGTTCCTTCCACTCCCGTTTGTCCATATGCCTCTTCTCCTCCCAGCAGCCGCTCAGCAGACGATGCTAACCTAACCCAACAGATGATGCTCCATGCACGGCCCCACTCAAGCCCTGTGGCCAAGAACGGCACTGCCAGTCCCACCGAGAACCGCACCAGTGGTCGCGGGCCACATGGAGGCACGAGCCAAGGAAGGGACCCCCCACCACGTGGCCCATCCCCTTGACGCTGGCAGCCTCTGCCCATGCAGGCCGCTGCACCAGCAGCTTTCCTGGGGCCTCCAGGGACAGAGGCACTTGTGCACGACCCCTGCAAAGGCAAACACCGTACCTCTACGTATGTGACAGCGGCTCATGGCAGTTTCACTTTTATGCTGCTACCAGACACGTTGCAGGCAGGAACCTGAAGTTCTGCTCCTGAGGTTCTTCCAGCAGCTCTCATTTACAGCCCCAGAAGTGCATCCTACCCAAACCATCAGCGCCCCACAGTAGTACGCTCATTTACATTTCCAGTTTTGTAGGTGATCAGGAGTTGAAAACATTTTTTGACCACAGGAAGTTGATGCACTATGTCAACTTTTAATGGTACTTTTTATATTTAGAAAGGAAACTGAAGAGAAACCGCATGAGCAAAAAGGAGGATGCAGAGAGAGGCATCCTCAATTCTGGGATCTGCATTCTCCTGCTGTAGATGCTTGTTCATGATCACGGTCCAGCGCACCACGCAGGCTTTAACGGGTCTATGCATGGATTTTCCCTTTGGGGGAAATCAATTACCACCCTGCATTTCTAGATGAAGAACAAAGAAGGTTTATCTATCCAAGGTCCCGGACCAAATCCACAGCAATGCTTCAGAAATAATTCATAAAGTCCAAAGACTTAACCAGTTGATTTATACATGGAAAACTATTTTTTTTCCATCAGTTTGTAGCTGCCTATCTACTCTGCAGCATGCTCCAGATGGGCAGCTCAGTGCGCATGTTAAGAGGTTGCTGCAATTCACAAACTACTATGGGGAGAGGGTAGGACACCAGCACAGTGATTTCTGATCCTCCCCAGCACACTTCTGTTCCTCTCATTTGGTCCCAGAGCTCAGGGAATAATGAAAATGCCAAAGAAAGCTGAGAATATAAATAATGAAAAAGACCACTCACCAGACCTGTAATGTTACAGTGTTACAAGAATCCCATGCCCAGGATTTAGGTGACAGCCTTGCTCCACTTACAAACAAGCCTGAATTAAGGCATAAGGGAAGAGACCAAAAAAAGGGAAAAATAAAAAGAAGATTGCAACCTTGATGGTGTCTCTGATCAGACTTACAGCCCAGCCTTACTAAGAGCCGTGTCTGTACAGCAGAGGCAGCGAGCTGTGGTGGTAGACATGGGCGAGCAGCCAGGAGTGGGGTCACCGTACGCGTTTTACTGCCGAAAGATGGTGGGTTTGGAATTGCACATTTGGGTAACACGGCAGCAACCACAGCAACCACAGCAACTCAACTGCGAGCACTGGGAGCAGCAGCATGTACGAGCAGAGCAGTCCAATGCCTCCCATTATCAGACAGTTTTCAGTCTCTTATTCTTTACCAACAGAGGTATATAATTTGCTCAGTTAAGCTGTTTTCCAGAATAAAGTTTCTTTCAAGCTCAGTATTTCTATGACCACAGCGAGAGAGAGAGCATCACTTCTATGCATAAATTCTGGGGAAGCAGTCTGCCACTTCCCAGATAGCTCTACAACAATAGCCAGATTTGGGAAATAACAGAAACTGGATTAGGTAAAAGAAAAATAAATTGCTAATTGAAACATCCTGGTCACTATACACTTGCAACCATTGCCTCAAGATCTCTTCCTTGGAGGCTTCTCGCGCATCTTGCCTTTGCAGCCCAATAACCAGAGAACTGAACCCCCCATCAAGCTCCCTCATTCACTCCCAGCACCTCTTGGGTGTCCTTCAGGGTTCCTGGAGAGAAGCTGCGGCAGGTCTGGGGGCCGCTGTGGAGGAACCCCAGCTCTGCCAAGGTGTCTGCCAACAGGCAGGGTACGCAGTCCCCCCTCGACAGCCCATGGACATCTGCCCGCAGCCCCCAGTTGCTGTTTTAGCTGGTTTGGTCAAAGTGGCTCATTCCCAGCAAGCCAGTGCACCCAGACCTGAGGCACCCAACGTTTGAACCACCACCAAAGCATGGCACAGGACCAGCCAAAGAGTTTAACTGAAATCAGAGCAGTGCTGCACGGCGCAGCCAAAGCCGCCTGGCAATCCCCACCCGCGGCACAGCCGGCCCCTCGCAGCGGGGACACGGGGGCCCAGGGCAAGGTTCCCCACACGGCTGCGACCACGGTCATCGCAGCAGCCCCGGGCGCTGCAGCACACAGAGCGGTGCCAAGCCAACAATTTGATCCTGGCTTTAATGTTTCCACTTAAGTACGATTTCACTTACACTAAAGGTAACTCCCATTTAAGAAGGCATGTGTGTAACCTGAGTTTGCAGCATAACAGCTGATGTGGACATCTGTATTTACAAGCATTTATAAAAATGTATTGGTTAAATGGCCCTTCTGCCAATAGTCGTGAATTCAAGCGTGCTTTTTTCATTCAGAATCAGGAGCAAAGCATACTTAGCTTTTGAAATCAACTCAAACACTACAAATATGTCACAGCCATGCCCCTTGCTGGGTACATTATATCCACTTTTCACAATGAAGCAAATCCTGGTATTTACATTCTTCCATGTAGTTTTTTCAGCTTATGCTGCATAGAAAAGCTTTCCTATCTGATTGTTTTCCACTTCAATTTAGCTAGAAACACAGAATATTTTCCTTATTATTTGGACTGATTCACTCAAAGCTGAAAGGAGATTTGAGAACTGAGCAAGTAAGGAAGCTTGTTTTCCTCCCCCAATCTATGAATAAAACCCTGGTGGGAAAGGAATGAGATCTCATTATTCTAAGAACTTGAGGGATTTGGGGCCAGGTTTTCGAATGTATTAAGGTGACTAGACATGAAAAGAGAGAGCAAATGTCAGACTCCCACTGAAATCAAGGGGAGCTAAGCAGATGCCTAAACCGCTTAGGCAATTTTGAAATCTCACTAGATGCTTGCTTATTTTCTGGCACTTAAATACCTTTGAGAATCTGTGATGAGAACCGCTCATATAAACCAAATCTTCCTTTGTTTAAAAGACCAGTCAGCTTTAAATACAAAAGATATGTACTGATAAATTTACTTCTCATCTTCTGTGTCCAGTACATTCAAGCAACATTTACTTAAGTGATAAAGACACAACTTAAAATTTTATTTTGCTTTAATTTTAATTGAATTTCAGCTTTCATCCAAATGCAGTTTGATACAAATCGAAATAATACAAAATAATCAGAAGCCAGTTAAAGCACGGCATCCCATTTCCTATATGCAAAAATTAAAACCAAAATGTATTTATATAAAGCCATCTAACTGCTTAAACAAACACTCATAATGGA
>JAVJGG010000005.1:147692-168117 GCA_035590195.1 Aviceda cuculoides | reverse complement strand
GGGGTATACGGCATTTGACCTCGTTTGCGTCTTAATCTCGCTCTTGGGATCGTATCGAAACCTTCCCCGACATTGGACCGGGACAGTGCACGCCAGCTGCCCGGCAAGGCTGGGAGATGGGCAAACGCAGGGCCCGCGTCAGAACTCCCTGGCCTGGGATTGCTCCCCGAGGCCGGCAGCTGCCATGGGACAGGCAGAGCCTCGGCAGACAAGGCATCGTGGGAGACTGGTCTGCCTGCCTCTCGGTTGGGTCTGAAAGTAGCCCAAGGCTGGATGCAAAACAAGCTGTCACCACTGCTGTTCAGCTACTGCCCCACGCTCGGGGCAAGGACTGGGCCTGGGCCTGATTTTTACTAGTGACTTGGAAGAAGGGATCGAACAGCACCTTAATGAAATGTGGTGTGAAACTGGGAGTAGGCAAGTGAAAAGGCCCTAAAGAGATCAGAAACAAGAGCAGGAGGAACACGAAGTTCTGCTTGGAAAAACGCACATAGTAAGGAGATAAATCATCAGAAATACAAGCGACACGTGGTCTGACTGCATCCCGTGGGCATGCATGCACACAGAGGCGGGCAGACCTGGAACAGATGGGACAACGGCAATGCACACTTGTGTACGCCCTCGCAAGCAGCAGAGCAGGAAGACCTCCTGCAGCTGGAGCAGGAAGACCACCTGCAGCTGCACCTTCACGGAGCTGGCGAGGACCCGTGAGCTGCAGGAAGCCTAGAGCCAACACAGAAGATTACTTTGGATGCAGATCCATCTGCCCAAAGGCGTTGGGGAAGGATCCCCAGCTCTGCCCATCACCCCTCTGGAGCCATGCCCATGGAGGGGCACACCTCGCTGACAGCAAGCACCGTTCTGCACAAGACCCCCCCCCAAAATGCTACAGCTCTCGTCTGAACGTGTGCTGCCACAGAAGGGCCTGGCTCCCACCCGCTGCCTTCCCCCCTCTGACAACACTGCTGCACAGGGAGTTAAGTGAGAGCAATGCCACAACTGTCCCTTCGTGTTGCCTCAGCTAGCACAGCTTCAGCCGCCCTCAGATACCACCCTGCGGCAACAAACCAAGCAGGCCAGGATCTACGCCCTAAATCAGTCCTGCAACCAGCGTGTCCCAGTGGGCAGAGGCAGCTCTGGCTCGTGGCCTCTTGGGGGCAAATCTCCCTCTGCCCAGCTGGGCAGCAGCACCCATCTGAGCCTGTGCCTCTGGTCTGCTGCCTGGAGTTCTGTTCAACTATTGCTGTTCATTGGTTTTATTTCTTTCCTTTTTTTCTGTCTTGTTATTTCACTAGGGGGGAAAAATTAAATGCTCCAGATGGTAATTGTCAGGACTATTCTTGCTTTTTTTCCCAATCTTCTGGTACCTCATTAGTTCCCAATAATGTTTAAGACACAACTGTGAATGGCTGGAAAAATGCACTTGGCCACCCCCACCCCCGAACTCCATTACAGACTTGCAGAGTCATTCACATTCATTTTCTCTTATTAAATCAACTTCTCTGCTGAGGAAAAAAATCACTTATCTTGAAAAAAGATACAAGTTGAGTATCTTAGAAATTATAATCCAATGAGTCTTATTCTAACACCAGGAAAAACGGATGAAAAGTCATCAAAGAGAGTTATAGAATCTTTCAAGAAGATTTTATAGTGACAGGAACAAATCAGTAATGCTTCCATCAAAGAAAGTCACGCCTCACTAGTCTAGCAGAGCTCCCTGCATGTGCCACCAGGAGCACCAATAAGTGAAACCCAGAGTAGAATAGTTCATTTGGATTTCCAAATACTCTTTGCAATAGCCCTCACAAGAGGTTATAAAATTTAGCCACCTTTACCTCTTACGCTGTGAGAAACAGCATTCCCCGACGGCCTGCCCCACTCTCCACCATTCTCAGTGTTAAAGTCTAAACCACCTTCCCTGCCGTCTCTCACAGATCCCTCCATCAAGGGCAGGCATGCCATGGGGATCATCCCACGCTACACTGCTGAACACTGCTCTGGCATCTTTGGAGTTCTCCATCGGGGCTCCAGGTCCCCACGGGGTTAGAGGTAATGCAGAACCACGGCCGTCACTTGGTGCATCACTGAATTACTCCTCCTCTGGAGGGAAGGCATCCAGCTGGGATAATCCTGGGAAACGTGCAGTGCTAGCGCTGTGGCGGTGGGACCTAGCAAGGCGCAACAGGTAAGATCTGAGGAAGACAAGCAGCCCCAGGGCATGATAAGAGCAGGAAGAAGAAACCAAGGCACTCCGCAGGGCAAGCTGGCAGCTCCCCTGGGAGGAGGGAAGGAAGGTGCTGCCACTCTGTCCTGTGGTGGGGTGAAGAGCGGGTTGGTGCAGCCGAAGGGAGCCCGGAGAGGGCTGCAAAACCCTGCGGCTGTTGTCAGCATTGGCACCAGGTCCTGCAGCCTGTGTCGAGAGCCCAGCGCTGTGCGGAGCCAGAGCCGGCCAGCACCAGGCTGTGGGAGGTTGCTCTTTCCATCCTCAGGGACAGGGCTGCTGGCACCCCAGGTGCCAGGTCTGAAATCCTCTTACCAAACTCCTTCCTCCAGGTCTCCTCTCATGCTCTCTCCTCTTCCTGGAAAGCTGTTTCAGACCTTTCTTTGCTGTGATGGTTAGCAATGGCCTAATTTCTAGCCCACTCATTCACGGCTAGTTTACCCTACTCTTGCGTCAGCATTGTCTGTTAGCCTGTGCAGCTCTTCTCTCCTCCTTTGTTTATGTAAGTATTTATATACATATCACAGGCAGCGATTAGATCCACACTCAGACTTCACTTTGCAGGCTAAACAAGTGCCACTTACATGATCTCCGCTTGTATGGCAGACCCCTTCCCCCAGGGATACACTTGGATGGACTGACAGACTCAGTAGGGGCCCCGGTCACAGAGATCAGTCACAGGTTGCATTCACACTTAAGGACACAAAATAATGCACTTCAGAAGGAGTCCTGTGCATGGCTCATGCCTTCTCAGGCTTCAAAACCCTTGTCACCCAGAGTGCCTGTTGCAGGGAGGTCTCAGCTCTCACCCCAGCAGCAGTCCCACAGACGCTAACAGTCTGCTAGGGAGTATTGGAAACAAAAGAATAGCAGCTGACACCTGAACAGCAACAGCCACAATTTTTCCAGAATCAAGGGAGATCTTACAAGTCTTACCATGGGGGCAAAGCAGAACTGCACACCTTCTGCATTCTCCTTTGCAGGGGCTGTTGGCCACCCAGGCATTGTGGCCACAAACACCTGAGTGGGTTAACCTGCACCCAGCCACACTGTCTTGCAGAAACCTTCAAGCAGCAGTCTACTACAGCAACCAATGCAGCCTGCCTGGGACCGGCAGTTTTCCCTACCCAAATCAGGGTTAAATTTCCTCTCCCTTCCAGCACCTGCTTTCCCATGCAAATCGACCCTGTTGGTGCACTGCCTCGGGCTTTGCCTCTCCACTCACAAGCCCAGTGACTCTGCGACTCCCAAAAGGCCTGGCCCTTTGAGGAACAGGGTCTCCCCAGACAGGCCATGGGAGCGCCTGGCTCGCCACATCCCCAGGTGCGCCTGCACAGCAAGGGCTGGTGCTTCGGACATGGTACAGGAGGCTGCAGGCAGCTGCTCTCTAGCACCAGTGCTGCTTTCCTGGGAGACACGGCAGGCAGCGATAGCTCGTGCAGCACCAACTGGGCCAGGCTGATGTGCGGGAGAAGCACACACAGCCCAGCTCTCCCCCACGGCTGCACACTGGCAGGGCACAAGCTGCGCCAGTTCCCTGTGCGCCAGGGCTCCTCGCACCACACCAGGGCTGTGGGTGGATAAGCAGCATCACAAGTGGGGGCCAAGAGGAGAGCCGGCATCCTGCTGGGGTGTTGCTGCCGGGGTGGGTGCAAAGACCAGCACACAGGGCTGTCGCTGCTGGGATCACTGGGAATGGGCCCCAGGCACTGGGGCTGTTGCGGTTGCAGCAGGAAAAGCTGTTGGGGTACCGCCTCCGCCTCGCTGCTAGGGGAAGGACCCACTAGGACAGACTTCACCTGACTTACTCCAGATCGGCACCAAGGCAGCTGCTCTGGGACAGGGCAGCATGTGCACCCACCTGCGCCAGCATCAACCCTGCCCTGCCAGACCCTGCAGACACGACCGCGGAGCCCAGGCAACGCCTGCCCCCTCAGAGACCGGACCCCACGCTTGCTCCAGCGGCTCCCACCCCAGCTCCGCTCCCGCAACAGCACCGCGCCTGGCCCCAGCTCTGCGTGCAGGTGCTGTGCAAGCTCCTCATCGCTCCCGAGTCCTTCCAGGACCAGGGAGCCCCGAGTCACCTTTAACAGCCCTGCCTGGGGCCCCCAGCCCTCCCGCGCCACTGCAAGGAGTCAAACCCTCACCTCAAAGCATTGGGGAGCATCCGCTTTCGCTTGGCTGGCAATGCCCATGGCACAAGCAGAGTCGTCCTCTCGCACAGGCCAGACGTTACTGATTTACCAGGGCCGGCTGCGGCTGCAGCTGGAACACACGGTCGATGGTTGCAGGCACTGTGGAAGGCACGGTGGCCTCCGCGGGGGGGACGGGGAGCGGGAGGGACTGTGCTGCTCTGCCCCCACCATGAGGCCTGAGCTCAGTGCCCCGCGCAGGGTGGCGGGAGTCTGGGAGTCTTCCCACCGACCCAGGGCTGGTCCTCAGTATCCTGCCAGCTCCATGCCTGGGGCTGCCAGGCAGGGCCCTGCCCAGAGCCAGGGCTCCGCAATGCCGGAGCCGTCCCTGTTGCTTATCTGGGCACAAGCAGGTCAGTCAGCCCTGCTGTTTGCCATGGCTCCGTCCCAGCCCCACGTGACAGGTAGCACAAACCAGTCTGTACCAGCCCAACCTTGTCCTTTGCCACCGCTGCCCACGTCCTCCAGAACTGACCCACGCGGGCAGAGGCAGGGGCAGGCACAGGACCGTGCTTACTGTGGCCCCAGACCGAGCGTCAGGATGTTCAGAGCTAACGAGGAGAGCGAGAGGGAGCAGTGCTCATTGATCAGCCTGCGTGAGGCCGCAGTGTCCTACAGTGCCTGATGGGTAATTCTCCTGCCAATTGATTTTCCCTCTCCCCGTTTGCCAGGGTTAGTGGGTCACTGGGGATGGGTGGATGATTAAAGGGCAAGTCCCGCAATGCACCGCTCTTGGAAGCAAACCTGCTGCGGTGCTGACCCCAGTGAGGGGCAGCAGGATAAGGAGCACCATCCTATGCCCGCGCAGTGCAGGCCTGGGAACACCGGGGCTCGTTTGTGTCTCTGAGTGTCCAGCAAAGGGGCAGAAGCATCCCTGGGGCAACAGTCTTAGGCACAGGGATTCCTGAGAGTTGTCCTTAAAAGCTATCCTGCAGTCCCACAACCCTTCACTACCCGCCCACGTCTGCTGTGGCAGAGGAACGCAGTGTTTGGCCACTAGCGAGCGCGGCACCACAAAATCACAGGAGTTGATTCCCCGCTGGCCTAGCCCCGGGGCAGCCCTGCTTGGCCAAAGCAAAGGCTTTCTGCTCACTCCTGCCACTGTCCCAACTGGAGCGGACTCTGCAGGTCAACAGGACAGACGGTGGCAATCCCTGGCCCAAAACACGTGTGCTTCCAGCTGGTCACAGCCCTGCACACACTCCCAGCTGCCTGCCTCCCACAGGGTCATGCATCCCCAGCTCCAGGACACATCATCCACACCGCCTGCCCCATCACCCCACAGGGGACGCAGGGCTGCCCCCCTTGTGGGAAGGAGCCAGTCCCCTCGGAGGTGGCCCACCCTGCGCAGGGCAGAGCAGGAGCCAACAGCCCCAGCCAAGCCCCTCATCCACGACGGTGGAGGAGCAGCACCCACTGGCTGGTCCCAGCCAGGAGGAAGGAGCACAGGCCAGCAAACCCTCCCTCTGTCCCTGTGATCCCCACGTGGAGTACTGCGCTATTTGGTGCCAGGCACTGGCCACACAGCCCTGAGAGTGGCTTGGGGCAGCACAGCCACTGCCAGGCTCAGCCCTGCCCGCTGCCTGGCCACGTACCCCCTTCCCCTGGCAAGCTGGGCAGGTAACACAGTGGCCTGGTGAGCAGGACAGCACGTGCATGCTGAGGCTGTACCACACAGGCGTTTCAGCAGCAATGTTGGGACACAGTGGTTTGGTCCTTGCCCCCATCCCTGTGCACTCACTTCCACGCCTAGGCTGGACATGCTGCCAGCTGGCCCAGGGAGCTGGCCCAGGTTAAAACCAAGCCTGTTTTGTCCTGATGGCTTTTAGCAGGAGCAGCTCACAGCTCTAGCTGCTCCTGTAAAGCAGAAGTGGCGATGAACAGTGACACAAGAGCAGGAATGAGGGGCTGGGGTGGGAAGCCTGTAACCCAGCCCTAGCAGACTGCACACACAACCCTGGCTGTATGTGTGGCCTCTTCAATCCAGGTTCCTGTCACACACCCACCTCCCTGGGGTCTGTTGCTTGCACTCTGGCTGCTTCCCCACCCTCTTTGAACCAGCCAGCTCCTGGTCTTGCACAGGAGCAGCTAACTCTCAGGCAATTTGGGGTTTGTAGCATCCCTGCCTCATTCCTTGGGCTCTGTGCATCCTTGGTTGCCCTCAGGGAGAACACCTCAGTGTGGGGCTCCCGGCTCCCACAGCAGCAGCAAGATGCAAGCGGCTGCCCTGGCCATGGTCAGCAACACTGGGACGCTGCTCATGTGAGGACAGTCCCTCGAGGCTCCTCCCAGCCTGGGCTCACTCCAGTACAAATTCAGAGTGGAGAACCACTTCCCAGACAAACCCTTTCCCTCTCCGACTGACCCATGTCTCAGCTCTCCCTGAGCTCTTCTCCATCAGAGAGGAGGCAAGTCCCCATTGCTTCCCGCCCTGCAGCCCGCTCTCGTATCTGTGCCAGTTCCCAGTGAAGCACCAGCAACCACGGTCCTTCCTCCCGGGCTGCCCTCATCCTGTGCAGCGTGCACTCAGAGTCAGCCCCATGGGCCATGCAGCACCCCAGCCTGTCCCCGCAGGACCCCACCTCAAGGTGGACCTGGCTGAAGGGAAGAACAGAGCCCAGGGAATGGCAGAGGTGGCTGAAGACTTTGAAGCTTGCAGGACCTATTCCCCTGCGATGCAGCTGAGATCCAGGGGCTCCGTGTGCCATGATGAGCTGGCACCACTAATGCAGGACTCCAGGGACGTGGTGACTGCTGCTGTAGTGGGGAGGGTGTCCCCAGAGCCCCATCACCACGCAGGACCTGCCCCAAGCCTGTCTCAACACGGGAGTCTGCAAACCGCAGGTCCTTCCTTGCCGGGCATGGAGACCCAGGCAGGGACAGTGAACGGCCACACCAGCCCCGGGCCCTCGGGGTCTGCAGAGACCAGCAGAGCACACGGCCCGTGGGGCAGCTCAGCACCGAGACCTGCCCATGCAGCCTCTCCCATCCCAAGAAGGTGTCTCCAGAGCAGGAGCCAGGGGATGGCTGCGATGAGAACAGCCTCACTGGGAGGCACTGGGGATCCTGGGGGCTTCGCACATCCCCCTGCAGTAACTCTGAGTACGAGCGGTGCGTAGCCATAGGAACATCACTTAACACAGTCACCTTGGTAACCACAGCTACACGCTCTCACAGAGCACATGCTAAGCCCTGTGCACCCCTGGTTAGGGTCCCCCTGAGTTGCAGCCTGCTGCCTGCCCTGTCAGCAGGTCCTGCTGCCACGCGGGACCAGCAGGGACAGGGACAGACCTTTCCTCACTGGCAGCACTGCACCATCCACAGTACCACGAGAGCCACTGGAAATCACCACCAAGACCAGAGCAGGGAGTCAGACCCTTCCAGAGTCACGTGGACCAGCCTGGCCACAGACACCTCTGGGTGGACTGGCATCTCCTCTGGTCCCACAAGTCACTGAACCCCCGTCAGCTCCTCATGTGGAGCCAGAGCATTAGGGGACACACACACACACACTCCCGGTCCACTGGTGCAGGAGAGCGGCATGCCTGGGTGAAGACACAGCCAGGAGGAAACGGACCCTGGAGCCTGCCCAACCATGAACAGGCTGGCAGAAAGCACATCTGCTCCCTCTATCTTCCCACAGCACCACTGGGCACAGCTGCAGGGAAGCACAGCCCAGGAAGGTGGTACAGCCCAAGGACAAGTAAATCTCAGCATTAGGTTCCCACACCTCCCACCCTCATCTCAGCAAGCATCTCTGTGTCCCTGCACAGTGTGCAGCAGACACAGACCCACGGCAGCACAGCCAGGTAAACACCCAGCCCCTCAATGTGTGGGCAATGCCATGGCCCAGGCTCACCCAGCTTGTCATCCTGCACAGCTGTAGGGCTGCACAGTCTTCAGGACTGCCTTGTACCCGTTGCAATCCTGCACCATTCCTCCACCCTCCCGGCTCCTGCTTCGGAGGAGCACAACACAGCAAGAAGCAAGAAACCCAAGGACCTCCAGGAATTACACAATCCGTGAAGCAACCTGGACAGCCCTGCTGCTGCCAGGACCTACTGCCCCCTCATCACCGCCACCAGCGAGGTCCCATTACCATCCCCTTGCTCAGCCTCACCTGCGATGGCCTTGGGCCTGCCCCTGCACAGCCCCTGCACCATCCCAGCACCCCAGCCTTGCAGACGCCACGGCCTCCCTGCCAAAGCCCCAGGCCCCAGCAGCAGAGCACAGGGTCCAGGGCTGCCAGTGATGACCCCTTGTCTAGGAATGTATATCTGACCTGTTCCCAAGGACTCGGTGCTTCCCAGGTGCAGACACTATCCAGAGCTGGTGTTGGGGTGGCTGACACCCCAGAAAAACATCCTGCCACTGCAGCAGCCCAGAGCACCCGCTGATCAGCCAGCCTGAACACACCGCTCGGCTTCTCCTGCTTAGCCCGTCAGTAATAGGATAAGGCCGCCTCCATCTGTTTGTCTGGGACTGAGACGCTAATCGCCTCTCTGGCATCCCTCCCCTCTCTGCACCCCTGCCCAGCCCTGCCAGCACCCCGTCCCACCTTGCAGAGGCAGCACAGGGCAGAGCTGCTGCACTGGCAGGAGTGGAGGAAGAGGTTCCAGGCAGCAGCTGGCCAGGCAGCCACGGCGGGGACAGAGCGGGGCAGGACTGAGCCAGGCTCCTGACTCAGCCGCAGCCTCCCGCAGACGCTGAGAAGCCTCCCTGTGTCCCACAGACTTGGGCTCCTGCTGTAGCAGGGAAGGATGGTCCTTCCCCTTCGGGGCTAGGAACAAAGCCCTGCAACAGGGATTGCCTTCGCCAAGCCCAGCTCCATGCGCCCTGCTCCCACTGGGATCTGCTGTTCTGCTGCAGAATGAGGAGGACCAGGTCAGAGCACCGTGTTCTGTGGACTGATCTGCTGCAAGTGTTCAGAAATTATGCTGCCACAGCAATCAGATTTGGGCCCCGCAAGTCACAGATGTGCTCTGGGACCAGGCAGGGCTGACTTCATCGAGGAACACACAAGCCAGTAGAAGAATAGCTTGGATAAATGCCCACATCTCCACACAAACACAATTCATCCCCACCGCACATATTCCAAGACTGCACCTGCCCTGCACTGGCAGCCATGCCTAGACTACTGGCACAGCCCCGCGGGGAAGCACCCCTCACAGCACAGCAGCTCCCCAGCCCTGAACCACCTGGCACGGCACAGCACAGCACGGCACAGCAACTCCCCTGTATGGAAACACGCAGCATAGCCCACGCAGCGCAGCCCACACAGCGCAGCCAGCCCCTGCATGGAAACACGCAACACAGCCCGCGCGGCTCAGCCCACGCAGCACAGCCAGTCCTGCACGGGCAGCCTGAATTATCTGGAGGATTCACGAGGTGAAGTGGCAACACATTTCAGGGGTCCTGGAATGAAGCCGCAGACTCGGAAAAGAGCCTGCTGAAGCCAGAAAAAGCACCCACCATTCTTGTGCATTAGCATTTTATGTTTCTTTTGTGTCATCCTCTGGTTTCCAAGCCTTCACCCTGAAGCTTGACATACACAGCTTGCTGCACACCACAGCTCGGTCTGCTTAGTGCACAGGGAGAAGGGGCTGGGTGAGACTGGGACTTCATGAGCCCCAGCCCCCAGAGGTGTCCATATGGTGTGCACGTGCACGGGGGTCCCTCCCTTCTCAGCTCGTCCCTGCCCTGGGGTGGGACATGGCAAACGACTGCAGTGAAGGAGGTTGGCAGGTCACAGCCTGGGGATGGGGGCAGAAGCTGGAGTCCTGCTCCCCTGCAAGCCCCAGCACTGGTTGCACTGGTGCACAGTGAGCAGTAGGTGGGAACACACCCTTGGGGACACACTCCAGCTGTGCACACCTGGAGTGGGACTAGCATCTGCCAGACCATCCATTGGCAGGAACCAGCCGGTACTGTGCCAGGTAGGGGCTGGGGTCCTTGCAGGGCACCAAGAAACCCCTGTGGAGAGGGAAGAGAGAAGGCTGTGCAGAGGCCAGGGCAGTGCACGACTCAGAGCAGGAGGCTGGGCCTACCACCAAGCAAAGAACGTAAGGCAGGTAGGGGACAGACCAGCCCCAGATCATGGGCAGACATTTGTTATTTCGCCATCTCCCACTCCCGCGGGACATCTCTCCCCTACCTTTCCCCAGCTGTGTCTTACAGCTCAAGCTGCTTCTCCGCCAGCTGTAGGCAGTAGCTTCCCTGCTCCCCTCTCCCGTGTCGTCCCTCATGCTTCCCTGTCCCCAGTACAGCTCTGGCTGCCCTTCCCTCCCTCTGTGCCAGGCTCTGGCCCTACCACAGTCACAGCAAGCAGCTGCTGCATCCCTCGCTGCCCATATCCATTCGGTCCCCTGGGAGGAAGCATGCGCTGCCCCTGCCCTTGGCCTGGCATCCTGGGGTAGGGGCACCCACCATTGCTTTGCTTCCCTTTGTGGGACATGAGCTCTGGTACCTGCCAGCAGTGGTGCTGCAGGTTCACTGTGCACACAATGAGCTCGCTGGCCTCACGCCATGGCACTTCAACTCCCCTTGTGCCAGCCTGACAGCAGCCACAGAGGCAGCACCAAAAGCCTAAATGACTCAGTAGGAGCAAAGAAAATGCCTTCCACAACATGCTGCACAATCGCATCCAGCTCCCATCAAGACCTTGCCCTGGTCTGTAGAGCAGCATGCATGCAGCACCCAGTCCATGAGCACAGCTGTGGGGTGACACAATCACCAGCCACACCGGTGCTGCGGATGGGCAGCGCTTGCAAAGGGTCCGGTGTCCTCAGGCAGGGCAGGAAAAAGCATGAGGCAGTATCTGAGCAGCCAGGGCTGGAAGAAGTGTCCACACCAGTGTGATGTCCAGGAACCCTCCTGTCCTGAGACCAGTGGTACTTGTCCCAGACAGAGATCCTGGACCCCAGCTGGATAGGCCTGGGGGGATCCCATCAGAGAGGGCACCTTGGATCCCAGGTGGATGGGCCCAGGCAGACCTGGTTAGCCAGCCTCCCCCCAGACCTTTCCTCTTGATGCCTCCTCAAAGCACATCACGCAGTAATGACCTACCCCTGACTTCTAACTGCTTCTGCATTGCTTGCAGCCTGCCTTCACAGCATCAACCCTCTTGTTCTCTTGTTTGGGACGAGGGACAGGGGACCAGGGCCCAGCTGAGCCCACCTCCAGAAGATAACATGGCAAGTGCCCCAGGCTAAATTCAGGAACAGCTATGGGCAGCCAGTCCTGTCCCCTCCAACCTGAGCCCTGCCATCCTTTGCCAGCCCTCACAAGCCCCGTTTCTGCCCACAGCTCTCCATGCAGCTGCCCCTGAGCACCACAGCCTGGTCCCCATCCCCACTGCCCCAGACAGGCCATTCCCTCCCAGGACAAAGCTACAGAGCTCTCACCAACCTGAGCCCTCTCCCCACCACCTCCTGTCGGGAGGCCCAGGTTGTTTCTGACGGCAGAAAGGGAAGGACAGAACAGTGCTTACCTGAAATGACGGTCACGGGCACAGGGTCACAGCACTCCTTCTTCATCAACCTGCGGACAACAGAGAGCAAGGACAGCATCAGTGCAGCGCACCGCACGCGTGGCCCCCAGGCACACTGCACCCATGCAGACAGCAGATTCAGTCTCAGGACAGCAGGGAGGTGTGGAACCCGCAGGGCTGGGAACAGGAGCATCCCCAGAGCAAACCTCCTATAAGACACCAGGCAGGGAGGCAAGGTCACCTACGGCTTGCACCAACGCCTGCCACCCTGCCGCAGCAGAGCCTCCCTGGCCTCCCTACGCAAGCCGAAGCGCTGCGCCCCAAGCCCTCCTGCCCACAGGAGCCCATCCTCACCCTGCGGACAGGCGCGTCTGCTGTGACCCTCGCCCAGGCAGGCTGGAGGACTGGCAGCCTCCTGCCTCCGCTGGCCCCGCAGCACAGCTCGGTGAGACCACGTGCGAGGGCGACGCAGCTTCCCGAGGGAACGGCCTGGGCCCGAGCACCAGGGAAGGCGGACGCAGCCACCCTGGGTCGGCGGGGTCCTCGAGCACCTCTCCCACCCTGGGTCATCCGCTCCCAGACAGAGCTCTGGGCGGGATGCAGCCTGAGAGCAGAGGCAGGCTCAAGCTGAAATGCCAGCAATGCTAAGGGGCAGTTCCTTCACAGCATCAACCCTCTTGTTCTCTTGTTCGGGACGAGGGACAGGGGACCAGGGCCCAGCTGAGCCCACCTCCAGAAGACAACATGGCAAGTGCCCCAGGCTAAATTCAGGAACAGCTATGGGCAGCCAGGAAAAGAAGAAAGTGTATCCATAATGGCTCTGCTCTCTTATGTGCTGGAAATGTGCATGCTCTCTCTCCTCGCTTCTCATTAAAGATCCTTTCTGGGTGAGCAGCTGAAATGGCTGCTCTGTTGTAGAAAATTAAAAATGTATGACTTGGGATTTCTTGGAGCATGCCTGTTGTGCTGCAGCTGGTGTCAGCAAGTGCAAGGTGCTGCGGGGGGAAGAGGCCGCGGCAAGGATCCCGTTTTGCAAAGAGCTCGTGGTGCGCCACGTGGGCAGCTGGGGTGCCACCAGGCTTTAAACATTTTATAAGATACACTCCAGCCTCCACTGGCAGAGGGATCACAGACACTGCGATGCACCTGGAAAACTTAGCGGCTATTGTGTGCCTCTGTAAAATGATGCTACTGAGGTCCCAGTGGGGCTGTAGCACGATGCTCCGGACACAGCTGCCACTGCCCCACTGACTCTTCTCTTGAGAAAAGCTCACAGGACACTTGTGCCATGAAAACAGAGGAAACCTACCACAGCTGTTTATGTAGGACCTAAACAAAATAGCACAGGGCATGCGTGTGTCCTTCTTGGACATTTAGTGACCATAGTGAACTGAGTCTCTCTCCTGTCCCTTAGCACTGGGAATATCAAGACTAAACAGGGCAGGCGGTGGGGCAGGACATTGCTGTGCCTGCAGGGACACCAAATCTCAACGAGCACAGCCTTGCAGGGCTTAGGGCTGTGGGGTAACACCCCTGGCTAGGACACAGGCTGGGACACCTACACAGCCTCTGTCCCATCCATGCACCATCCAAAATCCCTTGCTGCAGCACAGACCATGGTCCCAAAGCCAGCCAAGGGCACAGACCAGCCCCAGCCCTCCCACCCCATCACGGTCAGCGGTGCCAGGAGACTCGTTTGCTGCAATTAGGAGGCTCGGATGGGGGGGTGGGTCGTGTGGTGCCACAGAGCAGGAACGCCTCGTCCACCAAAGGTGTCTGCGGCAGCTCGTGCTCTGAGCTCACCCCGCCACCTCTGGGCAGCCTCAGCCCAGGGACCTGGTGGGTTTGGAGTGGAGCTACGCAGCATGGCTACAGCCACATGGCACCCGAAGCAGCATAACCCAAACACCCCATCACGCCTGGTGGCCTGACTCCACATCCTCCGGGCCTCCGCATGGGCATCAGGTGGACGGCTAACCAAACCACACACATGCAGCAGTCATCTGGAAGGCGGGAGCCTTCCCCAGATACACAGCAAGGCCCCAGGTTGTGACAGCTGCTGGCACAGCCATGGCACAATCCCGGTAGGCTGAACAGCGAGCCCCCGACAGCACTTTGTCCTGACCCGGCCAAACACCGGCTGCACTTTACCACCGTCCCCCCAGGTATGGGAGGGCTGGGGCAGCACAGGCAGCACCGGGAGCAAAACGAGCAACAGAGGACATGGGAATAGGTGCCTGCACAGCCATCGTCCTGGGCAGAGCCCCAGGTGTCTAACGGGTGCAGAACTGGGCACCAGGGCTCCCCAGGAAAATGCAAAACCAAGGGGACTCAGAAACAGGAGGCAAGAATGACCAAAGGGCAAGAAAAACTGTCATAAGAAGAGAAAGGAGAGAGCGGAGACTGCTGCCTTAGAAGGAGGCAAATAAGAAGGGACACAGATAAAAGGCTGTAACGTCCTGAACAGTCTGCAGAAGGGAGACAATGTTTCTGCTCTTTTCATCTCACAGCATGAGGGCATTGGAAAACATCCTGGGATCTCGCACTAAGAAAAGGAAATGCTTCTCCACGTCGCCCATAACTAGATGCTGTAGCTCACTGCCACAGGGAGCGCTTGAGGCTCAGGACAGTGCAAGTTCCCAGCCAGGTCTAGAGGCTTCTGTGGGTGAGGATACCAACCAAAGTTACCAGCAGCAGCCATCTGGCGAGGCTGTGCAGCCCCCTCCTGCAGGCTGACAGCAGGATCACCCCTCAGCACAGGCAGCTGGTCCCCAACTCCCCGGGGCAGTGCCAGAGGTGGGCCAGGGCAGCGAGACGGTCCCACAGGGTGGCTCTGAACCGCAGAGCGGCTCCCAGCACCACAGCAGCCTTGCTTAATCTCTAGCAGGATAGCTCTTCCTCCTGGCTCTCGTCCGCACTGTCTCCATCCCACCCTGACCTCCAGAGCAGACCTGGGCTGGCACGACAACCTCCTGGGCTCCTCCTGAGCCGGGCCTCTTGAGCATCACCTTTTCTGTCCTCAGGTGACGAGGGCCCAGTGGAATGCTGACCATGGGAATATACATCCAGTAACGTCAAAGGCACCGATCTGCATGGGAAGCAGCTCAGGAGATAAATTAAATGCTTGTAATATGAGAATCTTCTCCCAACCCTGATAACAGGCAAAGGAGATTTATGAGTTTATTATTGGACCTGATAAATTAAACTCTTCACAGAAGAATAAATTATGCAGATGATCTGTGATGTATTTAGACTGCAGCTTGCACACTGCCAGGATCCTAGCCCTCACAGTCTCTGAGGATCCTGCTGTCTGTGGAACCAGAGGGGCCTTGTTCAGACTAGCAGGTATTGCTCCAGGGAGGCTGTTACTCCTCTTGCTCATGAATGGCAATTCTGCCTTTTGCTTGTCTAAGTCTGACTCTTTTATCACAAATGTCCAGATTCCCTGCTTTTCGTTCAGCATCTTCCCTTTCCGGGATAAGAGGCAAGGACTGCAGACTTGCAGTAACCACAGCAGCTGGTCCCCAGCAGTCTAACAAACATGACATGATCAGAAATGACAAGTCAGTGGAAGTAAAACTGTCCCCAAGACAGAACTGGGAGCTGGGAAGCATCTGGAGACTGCTGTCTCAGGAGGGTTGTGGGAATGCCTCTCTGCACAGAGAGACATCCATGGGGTTATGATATGGCAGATGGGACACACACAGATGCCTGTGATCAGGGTTCATACAGAGGGGACGTGTCCATTTCTGCCTCCTGAGGTCTCCTGGGGCCCTGACCCCGCAAACAGACAGTGCCACTTGGTCCTTCTCACAAGCATCATCAAGGAATCCATTCCAGCTGCTCCAGACAAGAAATGCAGACAGAGCCTTCCCTGGCAATAGGGCAGCCACAAACCCGGGCCAAGGGCTGCAGTGCCACAGGCAGACACCGCTGCGCACCTCTGCCAGACCAAGCTCAGCCACTGGTCTGGCCACACCGCAGCCACCTTGCCACCGCAGCACAGCACTGCCTGGCACAGCCTGGTCAGGCACAGCTGCTCCACATGGCCCCCACGGGCCTGTGGGACTCAGGCTGGAGCTTAGCAGACAGTCAAGGTGAGCTCAAGTATGGCCATCATGTCCCAGCAGGCTCCTGTCACAGCTCCAGGGATCTGTGACCCTACAGAGGAGCAGGAGACATCGAGGAAGGGTACAGCCTGCAGCCCCTGAGCCCCAGCATGCAGTGTCCTGTATCTCCACGCATGCCGGGAGCTGTAGTCCCTTTCTACCAAGGCCAGGAAACATTACATCATGCTGCAAGGACACAGCTGAGCCTCCGCTGAGCCTCCTCCAGGCAGGGGAAGGTCCCCCCGGTAGCCCTGCCTGTGGCCAGCTTCCGTCAGTGCTGAACAATAGCATGCAGGGCTGAGCACTTGCGAGGCCGCTGCGTTTCCTGCCATTCTTTGCACTCCCCTGAGGATGTCTATAAAAAGCAGAAGAATCCAGACCTGGAAGTCTAAACCACTCCTTAAGTAAGCCAGGAATGCCAGTCTCTCCCAGGGGAGGGAGCCTCGCAGTCCCCAAGGAGGGGGAGCAGCTGTAGGGCGGTGGGACACAGCCCAGGACCCATTGGTTCTGTCCTGGGGAGAAGCGCAGCCCTGAACCAAATTGCACCCTCAGGTTTCTCGGTGCAAACGAGGCCCAGCCAACCACCAAACCCACCCCTGCCCACCGAGGTCTCTCTCCTGTTCTGGAGCTTGCAAAGTCATCCGCCTTGGCACGAAAGAGCAACCCAAAGAACCAGCCCCTTCCAAACGAGCAGCCGCTTAAAGCAGCGGCTGGGCTGGAGCACAATCACCTGGCCTTGCCACGGAGGGCTCACGGCAAATAGAGGCTGCAGGAGGCCGTTTGTGGGGCACAGATCCTGCACACATCCTGGGGGCTCGGCTCTGCTTGGGGAGGGGCTCACTGTGGTGAGAAGCTGGCACTGATGGTCCCCTGCACTGTCGCAGGCTCTGCACAGCCCTGATCCCACCCAAAGTCACCCATGCAGTCACAGCTGAGTCCATACAACATCCAGAACCACAAACTCACAGAGCTGCTGTCAGTGAGGGGAGAACGTGCTGCTGCCAGAGAAGATCTTTCAATATTTAATGATAGAAGAGTCTCCCGGTCGACCTGCTTCTCGCGTTACGAAAGTCCCCATTTGTTCTGCTCCCCATGACGAGATGGGCAGCCTGACTGCTGGCAGTGGCACAGACACCCCATCCCCTGAAAGTTTGGGCTGATCCTTGAGAGACTGCCACAAAGCCAGCACTGCCTCCCCTTCCCACGCTGCCAACAGGAGCCAAGACACTCATGAACCAGAGCTTTTGCTTGTTGTCACAGTTACAGCAGCTCAGCTGCATTTAGGAGTGGGATGGCAATTTACTCTTTGTGCTCATTTTAGCTGCACGGCCTCCCCCTGCTCCAGGTCTGCCATGGCAGAGGGCATTCCCACCCCACAGCACTGCCAGCCCCACGAGACTGCCGAGCCCCCACTGCACCCCACAGCTCCTGCTCCTTGTGTCCCTGGTGCCAAGGGCAGAGCTGGACCACCAGATCCCACCTCCTGGGCTAGTGGTCTGCGCCAGGCTGGGGAAGGAGGCAGGCAGAGGAGGCTGGAGTGGGGCAGGGCACAGCCGGTCCCCCTTGCTGCCCGGGAAAGGGACCCCTATCCCTGCGCCACGGCTCAGCTCCCTCACCTTATTCCAGCTCCCCTCGCAGCCCCTTCTCGTCTTCTGCACAAAGGGAGAGCGGGACAGAAGCCAGGAGCACTGCCGGGTGGCCGTCCCTCCTGACACGACCTCCCAGCTGTGGCCCATCCCTGGAATACCCCTCAGTCCCGAAGGCAGCTGCCAGGAGCAGCTCCGCTCCCACGTCCCCGCCGCACGCGTGCCCCTGCCCCAGCTCTCGCAGGCGAGCTCTCAGCTCTACCCCGGACACCATCGCCAGCGCCTGGCCCAGCTCCGCGAAGCCCCACTGCAACCACGCGCTCTGTGCTGTCCCCCAGGGCAGGACCCGCTGCCAGCGCCCCGGGCTCCCGCAGTGCCTCCACCAGGGAGCCTCACCCCACTGGGATGCCCTAGCCTCGCACACGCTTTAACGTGCTCTGCGAGACGGGAAGGGGAGCCCAGCCTGGCACCCAGGACCCCTCCCCACCCCACACACACCGCACAGACCCGTACTCCGCTCCTCGCCGCTTGCACGCACGTGCCTCACCATTTACATATGCACTTACGCACTCCCGTGCGGAGGCAGCAGGAAGAATTTTTAGCTGGTGGAAATCTCAACAGAATATTCTGTAGTGGGCTGCTTGTGTGTCTGTTTGTGTGCATCTCCAGAACACAACAGTGGTTTAAGTGAACAATGCAGTACAAAACACAAACAGTACAGATATGTATTATTCATATCTTAATACTAACAATATTAAGAATACTTGGGTGTTAGATTAATATTTAGGTGTTACATGCTGTACAACAAAAAAACCCCAACAGTTATTACCTGAAAAAAGGACCTTGTAATATTCTCCTTTGTGCCCTTTTTTTGCCCTCAGCTCCTTCTGCCACATACCTTGCAAGTTTGGCATAGTGAGCAAAATCTCCACAGAGGGCTACTGTGCAGGTGCAAAATGCACAAAGAACTTTGTAATGCATTAAAGTGTTAGTATAAAAAGAAATTATGGAAAGTTATGTGTTGTCTCCATTACCCATGTGTCACTATTGAGACAGAATGACAAGGAAAGTTTTTAGTTAACTTAAAAGTTCTGGGGCACGGGGTGGGGGGGCAGGGGAAAGACCCTACCATGCCCCAGGCAGGAGCCATCCCTGCCCCTACGCTGGCAAGTCGCTCCCCAAGCCTCCTCGCCTGCACGCAAGCAACGGACACACCATGCACTGCGCCTCAGGCACAATCCCGCAGTCCCAAGGTCTCTTAGCTCCCACTCACACTCCCAGAGCATGGGGGCTTGTGCAACGTCCACATCTGTAAGGGCTGCAGCAAGCGTCACTTGGCCAGCCCAGCAGACACCGACCAAGAGCAATCGCACATCCTGGGCAAAGGCACCCTCCGGGAGACCTAGACCAAGAGAAGACCAGACCCCTGCAGAGGTTGGTGCCCACGTCCTCAGCTCCTCTCCTTACAACGCGAAACTCTGGCACAAATACACCACAGCTAAAAGAACGCCTTGTATGCTAACACGGCAAGACGTCTTCCCACCATGTCTTGCTATAGGTACAGTTGCAAAGCTAGCCTCATGTCTGATTCTGTTTCTCAGAGATGCCTGACAGATGTAACCCTTACATGACTGAAGGCTTTGAGGATCCCTGTTCATAGACATCAAGGCAAGAAACAGCAGGTACGGTTCCTGTTTAAATCCTATTTGCTTAACTCCATTGCTTCCTTCATGCTAGCATCCCGATTTACACAAGCATCCACAGGCACTCATGGGTACCAGTACCTGTGCAGTCAAACCCAGCTCTGGAGTTTCCCGCTTCCTTGACCCAGTTTTGGAAGAGTAGGAGAGTGGCAGACTCACTTTTCCAGGAGTTCCCCAAGACATCAGCGGCAGGCAAAACTGCAAGCTGAGGCCCAGACACAGGAACACAACCACACAAATCCCATACACAGGACTGTCCAGCACACCCCGAGCCCAGAGAACAGCTCATTATCCATGACAGCCTGGGGCAGAGATGACTTACTACACAAATTGTGCTTACACACAGACAACAGAGCACACACAAGAATGGTGTGCTGAGCATCATGCATAGGTATGTGCAAAGACCTGAGGGTAGATATACCCAATTATGCACAGGTACACGAGGACCACAAACAAACAGTAAGTTACAAAAAGCAATACCATGCTTTCAGCAGAAGTCTCCCTGCCTGCCTAAATGCTTCTGGGCCATAACGCAGGTGTCTTGCTCCCCATCCTCTGATGCACGCTCTGCCTGCATGCATGCTACCAAAAAGCAGGGCTCCTGTTCCCCAGCACATACCCGCAACCGCAAACCATGGCCCCTACTTCCCAGCACACACACGTCGCTGCAAACCGCGGCGTCTATCCCCAAGCACATTCAGCTCGCTGCATATCTCAGCCCTTATCCCCCAAAGTAAACTCCCATTACAGCCACAGCCCCTACTCTCCAGTCCACATGCCCCAAAGCACATCACGGCCCTTAGGCCGCAGCACAGGTACCCCAGTTCCAACCAGAGCTCCCGTCCTGCAGTGCTGACATCCCACTGTGAGCCACGTTCCCCATCCCCCAAGACATCCCACAGCAAACCACAGCTACGGCCACTCCACATACATATCCCAATGCAAGCCGCAGCCCCGTTCCCCGAAACACATATCCAGCTGCTCACCACAGCCCCCAACTCCCAGCATGGGCACCCAACCACAAACCACGGCCCAAATTCCCCAGCACGAACCCACCGGCCCGCACCGCACGGCCCTATACCGAGCACACACGCCTCACGGCAAACCACAGCCCCCACCTCGTAG
>JAVJGG010000005.1:132667-146250 GCA_035590195.1 Aviceda cuculoides | reverse complement strand
GGGCTGCCCTTCCCAGGGCTGTCGCGGCTGCACGGCCCCGGCAGCGAGCAGAGGAGCCGCTGCCCCGCGCTGCTCGGGGGCGGCCGGGGCTCCCACAGGCCAGCCCGGGTGCCGTTACCTGCCGCAGGCCGCTCTGGCTCCTGGCGCCCGCGGAGCCGGAGCCGACAGGAAACCTGCGGCCGCCAGCTCAGCCCCTTTCCTGCCAGGAAGGGGACACCCCCGGCCCCCGCCAGGCTACCGCCCCGCTCCGCGCCCTGCGTCCCGCCGCAGCCGGGCTGAGGCTGTGGCCCGGGACGCGCGGGTGTCCTGGGTCAGGGCCTGGCCGCGGGGTCCCGCCCGCACACACGCGGCTGCATGTGCACGTATTCGGGGTGCTGCGGGGTGCTGTGCATCGCAGGGGGGCTGCGGCATGCACGGCTCTGGGGTCCGCGCGCATCCATGGGGACCGGTCAGGATGTGCCTCCGCATCCTATCTGGGGAGCCAGGAAACACCTTGCCAGAGCAGAGATTCTCCTTTCCTGTGGGAGCCCCGCGGGCCGGGAGGAAACCCCGCCGCGAGGCTGAGAGCGGAGCGCCGGCAGCAGTGGCCGCAGCAGTGCCGGATGGACAGACGGGCGGACAGACGGCGCCCTGGCCTGGGGCGCTGGGCTGGGGCACACAGTCCGCCCTGGCCAGCCGTGGGTGGGACGAGCTCAGGCGGGGCCAGAGCGGCCGAGGCAGGGTGCAGGGCCCGGGTCACGGTGGCGCATGACTCCGCGGCAGCACCCTTGGCACGGCTGTGGCGGAAAGGAGGGACCCTGCCCTGCCCAGCTGCATCGGTGCACCCAGTAGGGACGCTCCCTCCCACCCCACTGCTCTGCTCTCCCCAGCGTGCCCCCGTACTCCCTCTGGCTGCCCAGCCCGGCCTGCCCCTCGCCCCCGCTCCGCTCCGCTCTGCAGTCTCCACGCGTGCAGCAGCAACATGCATCCATGGTGCAGAGCAGGGACGCGTGTCTGAGTGGGCTCGCTGGAAGGAGGTCAGGCATGCCTTCAGCGGCCTGACAGCCGCAGAGGGACTCACGCCTGGCAGCTGCAGGGTTCCACGTGCCAGCTCTCCTGAATGCCAAGTCCCCCTCCAGGAACAGGCTGCTGCCTCATCCCAGGCAGCAGCTCTGTCCCTCCCTGACAATCGTCCCACCTTTGGGCAGCGGCAGTCACCCTGCAGTCACACCTGGCTCGGGGGAGCTGCAGGAGGGATGGACCTGTCCAGCCAGCTGCCAGACCCCGCGAGGCTCTTCTCCCCATCCATGGGACAGCTTTACAGCATCCCCTGGGACCTGCGCTGGCCATAGCTCCTATGCATCCCTCTCCTCTGCTCTCTGAGGGGAGCTGCAGCCACCACGAGATGTCTTCCTGCTACTTTCCAGGTCAGCATTGCCACCTCAGAGGCTCGGAAATAGCGTCCAGGCTCTGTGCCTTTGGCCTGGTTTTGATCATGAGATGTTTAATTGCGATTCTTTGGGTATTTTTTAGCTCATAGAGGGAAACTTCCTGGATTTCCTTCACGAGCCTGAAGAGCCAAGAACGCGCTGTTCCCATAAAGCTGACACATTCCCCCAGTCCCATTACTCTGAGCGTTTTCGAGTACTGCAGTGCTCAGACCAGCAGTTCAGAGCTGGTGCTGTGATAATGTCTGCAGCCCCACAGTGTTAGGAACAAGCCCCAGCTGCACAGGAGGGAAACAGGTCCCGGGGTTGTAGGAATGGGACCAGACCCTAGACACAGGGGAGTGGGATGGGTACTGGACTCACAGCCCTAAGAGCCCCTCCTAGGCAAAATGACACATGAACAGGTTCTGGCGGAGGCCAAGCAAGCAGATCCTGGCTGCACAGCACAGGGAGCAATTAAACTGTGAGGGACAGGCCTCAGTGGGCTGGTGTGGGGCAGAACCTATTTCTTTTGGCCAGCAGCTCCCACAGAAGGCAGAGTGGGAGACCCTTTCCCAGGTCTCCTTGAGCTGTGGTGGGGCAGCCCACTCCTGAGCTCCTTTGCATCACAGCCCAGGCACAGGGCAGCTCGATACGAGCAGCATCTGACATATTGAATGTGACAGCTCCCCTTGAGACCAACCAAGTGTGAAATAGAGCCGGTATGAGCTGGGAGAAGAGACATCGCTCAGGGAAGACAGGCAAAGGTATGCTCAGCTCAGGGGATCTCTGCAGCAGTTAGCACGTGTGGTGTGGACAATGAGGAACCCCATGCCAATGTCTGTACGAGCAACTGACCCACAACATGCACACAGCCAAAGGAGGTGAGCACCTCTGAGCCAGGGCAAGCCCAAGGAATGGGAAGCCATCCCTCCTTCTGCCCCTTAGGGAAGTCCCAGCGCAGTCCTGCGTAATGGACCCATGTTTGTGTCCATGCAGAGATAAGAAGCTTATGAACACAACCCTGAACGACCACGGGCCATGCGGCTCCTGGCTGAGACTCAGCCTCCAAAGAGATACGTAGGTATGACACCACGTGTGCTAGCACATAAGGCAGGTCGGTCTGTTGGCGTGCAGTCCAGGAGGTTGAACCGGCACACGGACAGGCCCTGGCTCGGTGAAGTGGGAGTCCCAAATGGGGAACTCTGCAACGGGGCAGGTCAATGGCGGTGCACACACTCCTGGGTGATATGGGCTCAACAGCCCCCGGGAGCAAGCAGCGGGCTCAACAGGGCTGGGGAGGGGGCCCCCATCTGGGACCGGCACCGGGCAGGGACTGCAGACTGGTGCTGTGCCTTGGAGCACGAGGCCTCAGCGTGCAGAACTGAGCTCACCGCCTGCGTTGCTTTCTCCAAAGGTCAGAGAACAAGTGCAATGCAAATGCTGGCGAGTGGGAAGCGGCAGGAAGCCGTGTCTCCCAGACAGGAGTGCCGAGCCAGGCGGAGGCAGGGCCCATCTGGTCCCTCCAGTCTGGCAGCCAGGAGGATAGCAGACACCATGCAGGGGACCCAGGGGAGGCAGGGGAAGGGGGCAGCCGTGGAGGACAGCCGGAGCTGCCCAGCTCTGGCAGAGTTCGCTCCCAGGCATGCCAGGGCACCCCACAGCGCAGGGCTGGGAAACCAAGTCCAGCAAAGGAGCGGAGGAGACTCCTCAGGGACTTGTCCTCTGGGTGGTGACGCACACCCCACAGGGGAGTAGCCTGGATGATGACCATGGAAAGGCCAGAGGACCAGAGAGCCAGGCAGACCTTGGGGGCTGTGGCAGGGATCCAGGTGGCTCACCTTCCTGCCCACCGTCGAGCAGACTTGGCTGCTGTGCCTCCACGTGGGGATGCTACGCAATGCCCAAGGTACAGGTCTCACTGCAGGGAAGCAGAGGCAGGCGGTGTCTCTGAATCTCTCACTTGGTGCATAAGCTGTGCTACATCTGGAGCAGGGAACTGCCTTCCTCAGTTCAGGCTTCTGTAAGCGCACTTTGCTGAGATCCTGCAGGCCCTGACAGGCAAGTAATGGGGCAGCAGGGCCCAGCATCAGAGGGTCAGCTCAGCTCCCCTTCCTCCTTTGAGCCTCCCTACTTCACAGTTGCTCTTCCCATCACTAATTGGCCCAAGGCACAGCATGGGATGGCAGGGAGGTGGGGAGCTGGCTGAAGCCCCCTCTGTTGCTGCCCTTTGGACGGAATGACACGGCAGCAGAGGCTGCTCCCACGCTCCGGTGCGCTGCGCAGTGAAGGAGACCTGCACACGAAAGCAGAGGGGCCAGGCTGGAGCCAGCTGGGGTCGGAGCTGGGCTGGCAGTTGCCACGGGGCCGACAGCGTGCCCAGCACTCCTGGTGGCATAGAGGGGATCATGCCTGGCCATGCCAGCTCCTCCAGCCTCCATCCAAGTCCAGTCTCCAGGAAGGCCAGGACATGGGCAGGGAACTTCTTGGGCAACTCTGGAAGAGGCTTTTGCTCTGGCATTGCTTAGAGTGAAAACACAACTGTGGATGCTCCATCCCTGGAAGTGTTCAAGGTCAGGTTGGATGGGGCTCTGAGCCCCATGTGAACCTGGTCTAGTGAAAGATGTCCCCGGCCATGGCAGGGGGGGTTGGACTAGATGATCTTTAAAGGTCCCTTCCAACCCAAACCATTCTGTGATTCTGTGTGCCAACAAAAATGCCTCTCACCATACAGTGGTACCACTTCTCCCAAGGCACTCTCAGTGCTTAGGGACTGGCTCCAAGGAGAGGAGCAACTGGCTCCAGCTGAGCACAGGCAAGGACAGGGCTAATGCCTTGGGCAGAGTGTGCCAACAAGCCCGTGCACTGGACAGCACTCCAGCCATGGGTTCACCACTGCTTTCTGCAGCCCTTGGTGAGGGTGATTCCTGCTGAACTCAATGCTCAGAGCTTCGTTAGAGTCATGCTGCTGAAAGCTCTGGCTGGAGATGATGCATCACCCACCACCTGCGATGATACAAAAACATCGCAGTTTGGCTCCTCAGGAGCACTGGCTGCCTCAAGCAAAGTCTCAGACCTCTGCTCGGCTCCAAGTCCAACAAGCTGGCTTGCCAAGGTCAAGGCCTGGGTCCTTATCTGCAGGGTGCACCATGGTCCCATCCAGCACAAGGAGCTTGAAGCTCTGGGCTTAGGTCGTGACTGACGACATTGCTCCTCGGGCACAGCGACACTGTCCCCAGCCAGGGTGACCCATGTCAGTTTAGGGCCGGCTTGCTGACAACTCTCCAGGCTCCCCTCCTAGCCTTACTGCCTCCTCCTCTGAGCACCGCCGCTCCTCACTGGGCCACCTCTGTGACCATGGGTGCAGAGCAGCCCAGACACCAACAGAAGGCATACAGCATTTACCCCACACACTGCCCTTCCCAAGGCAAGTGCCCAGCACCTGCGCTTGCCCACCAGTACTGCTGGTGCATGTACAATAGTTGCATTTGGGGTCTGCTTGGACCCAGAATCTCTGGGCTGCCTTCTGCCTCTGCACCGAATCCTACCTGGCTGCTCACAGAATAAATGAGATATTTTCCAGGACTCCTTCTCTGTGCCATGTCCCATATGCTGGATCCCATGCGGTCCCCTTCATGGCCATTCCTGGATGTTTGGTACAAAGCTGGTGGTCTAAGAACAGCTCTAAAAGGTGGACAAATGCAGGACGAGGTCTTGTGGTTTCCAACTCTTGATGATAGCAGAAGGTACAGCTGTCTCTTCTCCCTGAGCTCATGGTGTAGGAGCAGCTGCTGTGGGACTCTGAAATGTCAGATCTTCCTAGCTGACACGGATAAGCCTTGGGCTCTGCCAGCAGCAGCCTCTGAGCGTGCCGTTAAGGGCACCCCATGCTCAGCCCTCTGCTTCCTGCAGCAGAGGCTTTGATGAGTGCATGTGTCCCACTGTGCATCTGCCTGATTCAGGCTGTAATCTACCTGGGCAGACAGCACGGGCATATGGTGAGGGGGAGTGAGGTGGCAGTCCTAGGCCACTGGCTGCAGCCCATGCTTTCTCAGAAACTATGTCATGCAGCACTACTGCGTCGTAGTTGCGTATAAGGCATCTTGTATCTTACCACATTTCCTGCCCTCGCCACTTGTACTGTGCTGGGAGGCAGCTCCAGAATGTCACCACCTACAGCCTATGCACAGATTTCAGCAGCATTATTCTGCTCTGGAAACCCCCCGTGCTGAGGTTTGGACACAGCCCCTGTAGTCCTGCTGCTAAGGAGTCTCTGGCTAACACTTGTTAGTGAAAATGCCTCTTCTGTACCGATGTCCTGTGTTACCAGCTCCTTCTCTAGCCCATCCTGCTGCATGGCAAACAACTTGTCTCTTGGACACCTGACTGTGTTGCAGTGTGCTGCTCTCAGCACTCACCTGTTGAATGTGAAGTCTTGGCATGTGCCTCAGATAACCCTCAACACAGCACAAACATTATTGCAAGAATGCTTTTATTAAAATGCAACCATCAACGATGCTGTGCCTAGGATCAGGCAGGTTAAGTGACATAAAAAGCTTTACTTACAGCTCCCTGTGCTTGTAAGGCAATCATCTTTCTCCCTCTAACCAGATCACACCCATCAGGATGCTGATACAGACTTTGGCCACAGTCCTTACTCCAAACCTCCACCCTAGCTTTTGTTTTCCTGTAGAGGAATTTGCTTTGGTGCTACAGACTCCACGTACTGAACTCTCCCCTTGGTCTCTTTTCAGGTTCACACTTTGATTCTTTCTCTGAATGCCAATCTTTGTGCTTCTCCCGAGAATTGCAGACCACCTTACCTAGAGTGCAGAAATGCTGCAGGCCCCTGAGCATGGCAACATGCAGCTGTCTTGTGCCCAGAGTTTATGTGGAGCCTCTCAGCTTCCCTGGTGCTTCACAAAGTACAGTTAACCTCATGTGGTAGAAGACTTTATTCCACCCCACTGAGCACGGCCCAGCCCTTTCCGTGCTCAGCCTTCTGAGCCTATTTTTCATACAAACATATTTTCAAAGTATTTTCTCTACCAGCTTCCAAAGAATCCCGAATGCAAGTCCTGACCAGCCTTACACCAAGAAACAACTGCATCTCCTCTGGGGTAGCATTGCCAGCCCCAAGGAGTACAACTGGTGTACTCCCAGGATTCACAAACAAGCCAGACTTTTGCAGTCCCCATTGGGAAAACAGATGCTGGTCTCCCAGATCATACCAGCCAGCTTCTCTGCCTATGGGCTGGGGCCACGTGAAACTGAGCCCCGTCTACGCACTGCCCACAGTCGGCAGTACCCACCCCATCTGGTGCAGGCCAGCAAGGCTAGGCTGAGGCAGGGCTCAGCCTGAATGAAGGACAGACACCTGGTACCTGACCGTGGTCCTCCTGCGGGTGGCTCCGAACCCTCTTGGTCACTCCTGATCCCAAGGCTCGGTATGCCACTGTGCCCTGTATGGGCAGCCAGGCCACCAGCCAGCCTAAGCACCATCTGCGCTTGACTCTGCGTCATATTTCAAAAGTCATGGTGGTCAGGCAAAGTCCTCGGCAACTGGAAAAAAGGAAACATCATGCTCATTTTTAAAAAGGGTAAAAAAGAGGACCCCAGGAACTACCCACCAGCCAGCCTCACCTCTGTGCCTGGTAAAATCATGCAGCAGATCCTCTTGGAAGATATGTTGGAGGAGGAAGACATATGGAAGGAGGAACATATGGAAGACAGGGAGGTGATGAAGCCAGCATGGCTTCATCAAGAGCAAATCATGCCTGACTGATCTAGTGGCCTTCTACAATGGAGTGACTGCATCAGTGGACAAGGGAAGAGCTACGGATGTCATCTACCTAGACTTCTGTAAGGCCTTTAATACGGTCCCTCACAATATTTTTGCCGCTAAATTGGAGATATGGGTTTGATGGATGGACTGTTAGATGGATCAGGAATTGTCTGGATGGCCACATCCAAAGAGTTACAGTCAACGGCCAGCAGGTCGAGGGAGGTGATTCTCCCCCTCTACTCTGCTCTCATGAGACCCCACCTGGAGTACTGCATCCAGCTCTGGGGTCCCCAGTACAAGAAAGCCATGGACCTGTTGGAGCGGGTCCACGGGGACACGGAAATGATCATGTGGCTGGAACACCTCTCCTAAGAAGAAAGGCTGAGAGAGTTGGGGTTCTTCCACTTGGAGAAGAGAAGGCTCTGGCAGGACCTTGTTGCAGCCTTGTCCCAAGGCCTTGTCCTCTGTCACGGTCACCCTACAAGCACCGCTGCCTCCTGTAAGCCCTCTTCCCTTGCTGAGGGGTGCAGCAGCACCAGGCCAACATGGCCCAGGCACTTTGACTTTCATCCCCTCCCTACAGGTCTCACTGCACAGGCTGGAGTGGCCACAGTCCCTGTGGGGGTACCCATTCCTGCACCTGACCAGCCCACCCTCTGCCGAAGGGTGTTGCTCAGGGGCCGGCATTTGATTGCATCCCCACTTGTGTCTGCAGGCAGGTCCTGGGCAGAGCCTCCCTGGAGGTGGCCGACCTGGCAGCTCTGGGCTGGAGGCCGCTGCGTCCTGCCAAATCCCCAGAAGAGCTTATGCCAGCCTTGGGGAAGGGCGGGGGAGCCTCGCAGCGCCTGGCCACACATGCTGCAGTAGTCTGGCCTCCCCAGAGAATTAACTTCTGCAGGGAGCATGTGGCACAGGCCCTTCAGGATGTTTAAGTTAACCAAGTCTCACAGCAACCAGTATCTATCCTGGATATTGTCTGAGATGCAACTGTGCGTGCTTGGCCCTGTTTCAGCACCCTGAATTCCCTGGGCTCTTCTCACGGCAGCATCTCCTGGCAGCACGGCAGGGTGGGTGAGCCATCCTCCACGTGCCATGCCATAGTCCCTGTGGGGAGCTACCCTGTCTCCCACGTGCCGTGCCATGGGCCTCCTCCAACCCAACATCACTGAGCCAGCAAATCCTCCGGAGGACAGGCTTGCAAATGGAAGCCATCTGCCCTTGGAAGGGGGAGCTTGCAGGGAGCTGGGTAGAGCAAGATGTGCAGGGCAGGACCGGCTCAGGGTGGAGTGGGGAGACAAGGAGGCTGGCAGAGGAGGACGGTGTCAGACACACTCCCTGCCCTGCGACAGGAATGAGCGCTCGCTGCCTTCCTCCCTGGGGTTCTGCTGGCAGCACCTGCCCCTTCCCGCTGCTTAATCACCATTCTCTATGATAATGAGGCGACAGCTCCTTAAGGGAAACATGCCTGCTAATTAAGCCCTTAATTCGGTGACACTGCACATTTCCAGAGGCAGCCTCTCTGCCTGCCTGCCTGCAAAGACATCCTGTCCCAGCCTGGCCGTGGCACAGCCCTCTGCCCTCATGCCCTGGCACTGCTAGAGCCACACTGCCCCAGGCTCTCACCACAGAGGGTGATGAGAAGCAGCCACTTCCAGACACCCACACCTCAGCCATCGTGATGCTGGAGAGCGGGACGCACTGTCTGCAGAGCAAGGACATGCAGGGCCGTATGCGCGCACGCCGGCAGTGCTCACTGCGGGCAGCATTCACTGTGGGCAGCACTCACCACGGGCCACGCGCACACAGGCAGTGCTAACCGCATGCTACATGCAGTTGTGGACACTGCTTGTTTGGACAGTGTGTCTTTTCACTGTTCGCTCAGGTAGGTGTGTCACTGGTTCACGTTAAGGCTTGCTCTGCTTGGCAAGGACTGGCTGATGTCTCTGGTGCGTGTTTCATTAGCCTCAGGGCTGTGGTGGCTGCGGCCAGGTAAGGGAAGGGCTGGCTGGCCAGCAGGGAGTGCATCAGTGCCAGGACATACCGTGAGGGCTGCCTGTCAGTGGTGAGAAGAGGTAGCAGCTTCGGACCGGCCGCAGCTAGGCCATCACTTTATGGCAGGTCTGTGGGAGCGATAGGAGTGCTGAGGTCTACAGGCGGAGCTGGTGGGGGTCCCTGTCACCTCGGATGGCGGGGTTAACAGATGCAGGCAGTGGTGGTTCACTGCGCCCCACGAGGGCTTTGGACAGGCAGCACTCAGCCTGTCCCTCTTGACGCTCAGGAGGGAGTACATAGGATGGCACAGGCGCAGATCGTGGCAGAGGTTTCCACTCCCAGGTCCTTGCTCTGTCACACTTGGCCATGGCAGAAGGGCCTTCTGCTCCCTTTGGGTCCATGAAACTGAGTGCAGGGAGGCTGGGGAGGCACCATCTCTGCCACCTGGCGCTGACGGTACCAGAGGATATTTCTGCAGGGACTGGCTTTGGCCAGGATAACCTTAGTTCATCACTTCTGTGCTGCACCAAAGCACTCTGCCTCGCTGGTGCAGGCTGGAAGAGACCAGCAGGTAGACAAGGGGCTGCATGTGAGCCAGCAGCTTTGCCAACGAAGGGACCAGGAGCATGGCCTTCGGGTGCCCACCTCCATCAGACAGGGCCGAGTGGGGCACGGCTGCTGCCCGGAGCACAGACAGCTGGGGACCTCGCAGCAGAACAGGAGTCCCTGCATGATGTGGGGACAATTTCCCAGCCGCAGCTGGGCTGTGGGGTAGGAGGGTTCCCGCTGGGGTGGCAGGTCGGGGACTACACGTGTGCTGTCTGGCAGCATGTGTGGGGCCTGTGGAGCAGGGGCAGTTGGTAACTCCACTTGTGTCCTGACAGAATGAGGGCTGTTGCCTCTCCCTGCAGCAGAGCATGGCCTGGGAGAGGGATGGGACCTGCTGCATAAAGCTGACAGCAGCCTCTCCCCTCCTGGCAGCGTGCTAATTAGTGAGGTGCTAAGCCCTGAATATTATTCATTGCTGTGATTACACATTCAGATAAGCACGAGTCGTGCAGTTATTGCCATGTGATTACAGCTCACTCTGGGATTAATCAGGTATCTCTCTCCCTCAAAAATCCTGGAAGTCAGTCACAGCAATCTGCAGGAGTAGCCAGCAGGTGGGAAGGGAGCTGCTGGGATGGAGACAGAGTGGGGCAGGGGTGGGGATAGGTGCGGGACCGTGCTGGTGACAGGGATGGGAATGATGGTCAAGATGGGGACAGGGATGGTGCTGAGGTGGGGATGGTGACGGGACTGGGAATGGGTCTTGGGCTGGGGACAGGGATAGAGATGGTAATTTTGGAAAGGGTAGGTGAGTGGGGCAGGCAGGGAGATAAATCAGGGGAGGCCAAGCACAGTTTGGCTGCAGGGGGTGATTTCACAGGGAGATATTAACACAGCAGGCTGCTATGAGACCACAGCAGGGTTTGCTCAGCATGCTAGTGCTCAGTTCAGGGCATGGCTCTGCGGCCCCCAGAGCAGGGCAGGTACCTTTCCTGGACAAGGAGGAGCCCTTCCGAGCCAGCAGAGTGACCCTCTGCAGACCACACCAGAGAGAGCAGTTTTCCTAGAGCCAGGGGAGGAGCACATGGTGGGTGCTTGGGACATGCCTGGAGGCAGATGTCCGGAGCAGGACAGGGGCTGCATCTCACTGATGCGAGCACTTGGGAAGTGACATACTTGGGCACACCAGTGCTGTGGACATGAGAGGCAGGATCCTCAGCATCCCTCCCCAGGGGCCAGAGGACCCTGCCTGCTGGGGTGCACTGCCGAGGGGCAGCAGGGCACAAGGCAGGCAGCTGGGGAGCAGGCATGGCTCGTGCCTGAAGATGAGCAGCTGCCCCGGACCCTGCTGGTGCAAAGGCACTGCCTTACCTCTGTAGGGAGGATGTAGCTGCGGCAGTCGTAAGTGCAGGGCATGAAGTGCCCCAGGAACCAAAGCTCTTCTGGGCTGCGGGACAGGAGCCACAGCCGTCTGCCTCAGGGTAACAGCCTGTGTGCAAGGGAGATGCTCGGTTTCCTCAAGAAACAGAGACTGCAGAAAAGGGGCAACTTGGCACAGCATTGCTGAACATGGTGTAACTGCCCAAGATCTGCTTGGACTGAGCTCCAGGGACAGAGTGCGCACCGGTGTCTCCTGTACGTACATCAGATTGCATCTGGGCACAGTGTTCCCCTCCTCACCATCTCTGGTGTAGGCACATCCTGGCATGCTCACATGGATACTGAGTACAAAGGAGACGCAGACAGGGCACGCTGCCAAGCCTGCCTGCCCAGCTTCCTAATCCAGCAGCACTGGGCAATCATGCCTCCCCCAGTCTCTGCCACAACTAAAGCTCTACGTGGCACCTGCTTCCAGTAAGACGTAGGCAGACCCATGGCACCACCAGGCAGAGCAGCCAGTGAGCACAACCCTGTGCCACAGGACCATCCTGCACACAGCACAAACCCACAAAACAATTGGGAACACAATCCTAATGCGCAGCACTCACAGACGGAGCAGGATCCTGAGCCCAAGGCACCAGGATTGCACACTGTGCCCTCACACCAGCCCAACCCTGGCATCATGACACAATGACAATGTTATGATACCCAAAAAGCACGCACTACCACAGGCAGCTCACACCAGGCTTCCTTGTCGCCATCCATTCCCATGAACTGGTTTCTCAGGAGCTACTCTGGTAACTTCAAGGTCTCATCTTTGTTTCACACACAATGTGTTACACCGGCCAAAAGCCTGCTCGTGATGACTCTTGTCAACATACTTCACCTTTGGCACCAAGGGCATCTGTTCAGCAGTAAAGCTTATAGGCAAGGCTCCCCCAGGGCAGTTGTACCCATTCCTCTGGGAGCTGAGGTCACTCCACACTACATCACTGCCTGCTCCAGATACAAAGCCCATTATAAACTGCCTTTGCAGTAATGTCCATGGAAGAGCAGGAACATGAGGAGAGAACCAGACCCTGGAAAAGTCACACACTGCTGCACTGCACAGAGGACCACCCCCATCACAGGCACGAGGGCACGAGCCACACACAGTGATCCTGTCACCCAGCTCCTGACCAGTGGGTCTCAGTCACCACAGAGGGTGGCATGGGTCCAGTGCTAAGTGAAGGGAGTGGCTTGGACATGGAAGCTAGTCCGTTGAGCACTCCATGGACTGTGCCCCAGGGAGCCTCACAGGACCAAGTTGCACAGGACGGCACTTTGAAGCACGTTCCAGCTGCACACTTGCTCTCGCCATTTTTGTACCTGCTTGTTCCCAAACAATACATAAACAGGCACTTTCTTCTTCTGGCTACCAGTCTTTCACTGAGTGATCGGGTAAATCAGGCTGCAGCCACTGGCTGCGGAGATCTGCCTCCACAGGACACTGGTCAGGGTAAAGGGATACGTGCTGCCCACCATGGGACGGCAGCCAGTGCACATGCAGCAAGCCCCACAGCCACTGATCTGCGTTGCAGCTAAGACCCACATGCTGAGCACAGCAAAGCAGCCCTGGAGCCCCACAGCCCCCATGCCACAGCACACGCCAGTCCCAGCACAGAGCCGGACCACCCCACCACAGCCACCCTCACCCCACACTGTCTGTTGTGGGCATGGCCCAGCATGGGAGATGCAGGACTTCTGCTGCGGTTGCAGCTATTCCTCACCCGTCCAGGATGGCTGGGCAAGATTAAATCCCCAGCCCTCTTCTGCTCATTGGGGAGCTCCAAGACTGCAGCGTTGGGTATGCTGGGCCGCTCCTGCAGGCCTGGGAAACAACAGGGGAGCAAAGAGAATCTCAGGGCTTGGCAGCAGCAGATGCTTGCAGCTCAGGCCCATGGAGGAAGAGGGACTTTGCACCTCAGAAGGAAAAGACTTGCATGCATGGGGCTGGTTCCCATTGCTGTTCAGAGTGCAGCTGAGAAATGTGGGTCTTTAACACCCCAGACCCTTCTTGCATGGGCCATGTTCTCAGGAAGGGAATCATCTGGCCAGAACTACTGAAACTGCTCCAAAAGAAAGGCCTTGGGGTTCAGCCTTTCTGCAAAAGAGGCAGAGGCCCCAGGCACCAGAACAAGCCCCACAGGGACTGAAAGCCTCTGCAGCACCACTGGCTAGCATGTGGAAACTCACTGATGTGCACACACAAATACAGTGCAGGGGGAGACACATGGACCTAAGCTGGGAGAGGAGTGGCTGGAGAGCAGCCCTGCAGAAAGGGATCTGGGGGTGCTGCTCGGCAGCAGCTCAATAGGAGCCAGCAGCGTGCCCTGGCAGCCAAGAGGGCAAACGGCATCCTGGGGGACATCAAACAGAGCGTGGCCAGCCGGTCAAGAGAGGGGATTGTCCTGCTGCAGTCAGCGTTGGTG
>JAVJGG010000005.1:61846-90135 GCA_035590195.1 Aviceda cuculoides | reverse complement strand
AGGGGGGTTGCATCTGCCATTCCAGGGGGGGCTCCTGCCTTCCTTGGCAGACACCTGTCTTTCAAACCAAGACAGGTCTTATCCATGATCATCCATATGGGGAATAGCAAAAGTCTTACTTGTGTGGTGGATTTGCCTTTAAGGAAAGAAGAAAGAACACAGACCCCTGGAGACTCACCTTAATGATGTGGAGCAATTCATGTCGATCAATGCAGCCATTGCCATCTACATCATAGAGCTTGAAATACCACCGCAATTTCTGTTCCATCTTCCCACGGAGAACAAGGCTGAGGGCAGCCACGTACTCCATGAAGTCAATATATCCATCCTGTGGGAAAACAAAAACCAAATTGTGACAGGAACAAACTGAGGGAGTTATGGCTCTGGAGCTGTTTTATCTTATTGCTCTTTAGATTCACAGCTAAAAGAGAAAGAAAAACGGCACAGAGAATTGGACTTAGGAAAAAGCTTTAGTGTACATGCACACACACGCACACTATTTCTCTGGCCACCTTCAAGATCTCCTAAATACCTGGATTCCTAAAGTTATGATCTGTTACATGCCTAGGCTACTCTGTGCTCACCACCTGCAGAGATGGAACCTGTCACTCCTCATGGCCAGTGTGAATGAACCCCTCTCTGTCCACCAGAGCTGACTGCCTATGGCCTGCTGGGAGAGAAAATTGATCCAGAGCCCTGGCTGCAAGAGAAGTGGAAGGTAACCTTGGGTTTTCTGTACTAGTCTGCTTTGTTTTTGTGGGAAACTACTGCTATTTCAGTAAGCTGTAGATCTCTTCTTCATTCTCTGACAAAAAAAAAGTGACTGAAGATTTTTTTTTTTTAAATACATAGAACATGATTTGACAGGTGGAAAAATTGTTCAGTATTTAGGTTTTTAAACATTCCATTTCTTGAATCTACAAAGAAACTCAAAAAGCTCTTGGCTCCTCTGCAAGAGAAATGCCTGACAGTAAAACTTCATAATCCCTAGATTTAACACTGACTAAAATTTAAAATTTGAAGTAGTTAAAAAGAAACAACAAATAAAGTGTGTATCTCTGTCAAAGACTCTGAATAACTACTTCAACAAATTACAGAGCAAAAAAAATGAAACTTTCATTTATTGAGGTATTTAAACAAAGTCAGATGCCTTTCTGGAACAGATGATAAATACATGTAAAAGGCAAATGTAGGTGGACTAGCAGAGCACTACTGTTTTACAGCAAGGATCACAACATTTTAAAATATTCATTCAGGATCATTGTAGTACTCCCCTTATGTGAGTTTTTCATAACTTCATTGAGCAAAGTCACAGAAAACAAAGATTACCAGCTCTAAAGGTGGGAAGGAGGGCATGATTGCAATTTTAAAAATAACTCTATTGAAAATTATTCCTCTGTCCTCATCAGAGTTCTCAGAATCTGAAGGTCCAGAGGGCAGATGATTCCATTCATCATCAGTGTCTGTATTACTACAGGGTGCTTCTTCCTCTAGGTGCTCTTTTTCCTTGCCTTTGTTTATAAAAGGAGCTTAGATTAAGTGGCTAACTATTAACAGGCTAAGATTAACTGATGTAGGTCCGTCTCCACTATTTGCCACACTCTTACTTCATTCCCCTTGAGATGGCTATCACTTTATTTAGAAGATAGCTTTTTATCTTTGTATGACAAAATTTGATTTTGAGACTCTTCTTAAAACACTGTTTACTGCATAACATGGGGCTCACAGGAGAACTTGGGAATGCGTAACATCCTTGAATAAATTTTAAATTCCTTAAACATCCCAAGAAATGACAGAGGTAAAGGGAAAGACTGGTGCAAGAACTGTAAATGTGTTGGTTTAGTTTATAAAACTGCTTCTCATCACTATCCTCATCCTGGGCCCAGAGAACTTCAGGATGAGAAAGGATATTCTTTGAGATTTGTGGTCATTTCCAGTCATTACATCCATCACAAGACCTCAGCTACCCTAATGGAGGCTAACTGCTCCTCTCGTACCTTCAATAATTTTTTAATATTCCTTATCATTCCTTAACTCCTTATGCCTTCTCACATATTGTCCAAACTAATGTTCTTTCCTCAGTCCCTAGGTTTTCCTTCTCCAAAACTGACGCCATGATTTCCTACCTGTTTCACATGTATCTGTGACTAGTTCCTCCCTAACTCACAGACATTTGCTCAGCCATTTCAGAACCCTGGAGCAGAGAGCAAAGCTGAATTTTCCCAGGCTGCCATAAAAACAAATTTCTCTATCATTGAGATTACAGACTCGCAAGCATAGGCTTAAGTATATATGGATAAAGAACAGGCAAAAGTGAGGGGCATTGCATGCTTAAAGGAATTGTGGGGGCTACTGTTTCCTACCTTAGAGACAGCCACTGATTTCCTGTCACAGTGAGGAATACTCCCTACCTGCTAGCTACTGCTGTATGCTATACCTCCTAGAATGGAGGAGAGCCACATAGATCATCTGCCTGTGCAGTATTAATTTCAGCTGCCAAATACTTGGAAATTACTTCCTCCGTGAATGCTATAATGATTTCTATTGTGTTTGATTCTTGTAGTCGCTACTATCTAATACAGATATATTTTTTAATAAGAAGAATAAGAACATATAAGAATAGGAATGAAATCCTTTCATTAGTACTTTGCTAGTCAAACAAGGCCAAGTCAATTAGTACACAATAAGGAATTCTGAAAATTCAAAGGTGAACTTGCACAAGGTAGATAATAAGGTGTTATTACCTATGGTTATTACCTGTGTCATTATCTATGCACACTAATTTGCTCCTTGCATTTAGCTACTTTATGTTAGTGTCCCTCAGCAGCTTTCAATGCCAATGTTTGTAAGAGAAAACCAAGGACTCTAGAAGTGCAGGAGTTGGTTTGCTTTTAAGCAGTATGAGGCAGTTAATTTCCTTGCCGGAGAACTCACCTTGTTCATATCAAACATGCGGAACATCTGCTCAATGTACTCATTGGCTGCTGGATCCAGCCCTCGAAGTCCAAAGAACTGTTTAAATTCGTGCTCCGTCAGCTGTCCAGAAGGACACTCCGTCATGAACTTTTTGTACCAGTGGTGGATCTCAATAGCCTGCAGATCATCCACTGTGGAGCTGCTATTGTTCCCCATGCGTATTCGTGGTCAGAAGAATGATGCTATAGGAATGATCTTTTTCCTCCTGTCGCTCTCACAGCACTGCCTGTCTGCTCCTGTCCACGTTTGACATTAGTGTCAGTTAAGTAAGGGATCTAACTTTCCAGAAGCCAATTATAAATGTTAATCTGCTTAGAGGGTGATTTACAAACCTGAAAGTTTCAATGATACAAACAGTCTTCTTAGAATGGAAACAAGGTGCAAAATAATCTAGCAAATCACTGCTATTTCAGGAGCCATATCAGAAAGGGTGAGAAGGTTAATCAGACACTGGCATTAGGAGCTATACTGTTTTGATATACCCTAGGACATTACCCTATTTTTAACCTTGATATAATTATATATGAAGATAAGAGGAAAAGGCTACAAGATGTGGGATTTGAGGTGAAGTAAAGGTCTGCTCCTCTAACTGGATTTGAGAGTCTGTTTCCTCAAATACAAATGTTGGATAACTTAGTGTATAGGACCAGAAAGAGTTACAGAAGTAGCCCATCATGAATGTTAGGTTATGTGGGAAAAAGCGCATCTCCACACACACAAGGTATATGAGGGAACCCAAATAATCCCCTGACCTGGCTAATCCCAGAACCACCACAGAAGTGGAATCAACCCATAAAAGGCTCATCTGCACAAACAGGAAGGAGCAAAAAGAGACAACCATAGGCTGGGGAACCCAAATAACCCAGTAAAAGAAATTAAGCCCCTGTCCTAGCTCCTTCTAAGGCTGTCATAGGGGAGCCATCAGCCCCATGGGCCTGGAGGTGACACCCATCACAACGAGTCAATGGTAGAGGTTGTCAAAGTACCCTACAGATTGAGTGGGGTTACTGCCTGGGGAAAACATTGTGGGGTGCAGGGGAAGAGCATTTGGGGATTGCATAAGACTTATAATGGGATGTTTAGGGGAGGAACCAAAGGTGGGGAAAAGGATGAGTCTAGGTGGTTTAGGGATGACAAGCATGGGAAAATGGAGAGAAAGGGGATACAAGGGACTGGTTGCATGTAAAATGGTTGCTGGTCAGTATGAGTGTCTGGCCATGCCCTGTGCCTGATCACCACAGTCTTTCCTGTCTTCTAACACTTTTAACTCTTCTTCTGGCTGTGCAGCTCTGTTCTGTGTGCATGTGTGTGCATGGGGATTTAAGTGCCCACAGCTGCAGTGGGGACCATGGGCCACAGGAGCCTGCATGTATTTGGTGTCAGCAACTAGAATCAGTGAGGACCTAAGTGCCAGCAACTGGTGTCAGACCATGGATCACGTGGTCCCACGTGTCTTGGGTACTAGCAACTGGAGCAAGTGAAAGTGTGTATGTCAGTATATGATCACTAGTGAATATCAAGCCAGACTAGCCAGCAAATAGGTTAAGTGGTTTAGGAGTGTGTGTATGTCTCTGTGAGAGAACTAGAGGAGTTGACTATCAGAAGGACCAGGAGTCCAGCCCAACTGCTGGAGAGACTGTAAGGTGTGGGGTTGAGGGAAACCCACTTGTCTGTGCATGTTTCTATGTGCAGGAGACAGAGTAAGACAAAGCAAGGATCCTGAGAGTCTCATCACAGTTACTGGAGGGACCCACAGTGTACATGTCTGTATCTACTTTGGTGGGTGCAAGGGGATCTGTACCAGCAACTGCAGTGGGGCTGTGGCCCTTGGGGCTCTGGCATGTCCAGGTGCCAGCAGCTGGGCAGACTGGACCTCCAGAGCCAGCTACTGGGTAGGTAGAGTGTCTAAGCCCAGCTACTAGAACTATCTGCATTGTGCACGTATGTATATCTCCCACTGATGGATCTTCATCCTGATCTGCTAGAGATGGGGACAGGATGCAGCCACCAGTGCTGTTTGTTTGTGTTTCTGTGCATGCTGGGTGCTGCCGTCTGTATTGCTGACTGGGTGCATATGTATATATGTGTTGTATACATGTGTTTGTGTGTGTGTGTGCCTATTAAGAATACATATTTTCTCTCCTCTGTCCAGCTGAGGAGGGGGGGAGTAATAGAACGGCTTTGGTGGGCACCTGGCGTCCAGCCAGGGTCAACCCACCATATGCCCCAATCCAGGGGTGTTGCCTTGGCTTTTTTGAACTTCATGAAGTTCATGAAGATTTCATGAAGCCTAAGAAGCACAATCTCCCTCGCCTCTCGGCTGTCTTCATCATGTGTTAGCATATATATTCAAATGCACTCGTACTCCTGCTTCTGATGTGACCGTGTAGTCCTGTCATTGGGTATTGCCATAGGCTCTGCACTGAGTTCGCAAGGCCTCAGGGCTAAGGCTTGCCAGGCCTGCTCTGGATTTTTCATGACGTGCCTGCAGTTTTGTTTCACTTGGCTTAGCTGTGAGAGCAATTTCTCTAATTATCAGGTGTCTATGGCTAATTTATTTTACTTACTTATCCTTGTGTGGTACAACCACAGTTTTATATAGGTAGTATTAACAAGCAGTTATTCTAGGTGGAATGAGATATTTACAACTCTAACACAATGATATAGAGTAGAGAAATACAGGCCTGGTAAAACAGCTGAGGTCTTGAGAAGTGGAGACGCAGGATTTGGCATAGAGGAGAACAGAAATGGGATGATAAGAGATGGGGCATAGGCTTTGTGCTGGAGACCCCATGGCTATAAAGAAATAACTAATGATTAGTTTAAAAAATGCAGACCCAGCACTGGACAAAACCGGTTTTAGGGGTAACAAAGTAAATGTATCTAAGATATGTACAGTGCGCCATATAGAGTAAATTCAAATGTAAATGTAAAAAGAAAGAGAAAGGTATAAATTTATGTTAGCAAACAAATATACATGAGCCTAAGTGGAAGGAAAGAGAAGAAAGGGGAAAAAAAAGAAGAGAGGATGAGGAAACCATTAACAAGAACAGCACATTCCCCCCAGTGAAGGACTCCAGATGCTGACAACTTGCCATGACACCTCTCCACCGCAAACATCAGAGTGAACCACAGATCTTAATGTCCGGAGGAGCAGCAGTCAGATGAGTGTAACACCAGAAAAATCATAGAAACTAAGTGTGGTACTCTAGAGGGAAGGGATGCCATCCAGAGGGACCTTGACAGGCTTGAGAGGTGGGCCCATGCGAAACTCACGAAGTTCAACAAGGCCAAGTGTAAGGTCCTGCACATGGGTCAGGGCAATCACCAGCACAAACACAGGCCGGACGATGAGTGGACTGAGAGCAGCCCTGTGGGGAGGGACTTGGGGGTGTTGGTGGATGAAATACTGAATACGGGCCAGCAATGTGCACTCACAGCCCAGAAAGCCAACTGTATCCTGGGCTGCATCAAAAGGAGCATGGCCAGCAGGTTGAGGGAGCTGATTCTGTCCCTCTACTCCACTCTGGTGAGACCCCACCTGGAGTACTGAATCCAGCTCTGAGGTCCACAGTATAGGACAGACATGGACCTGTTGGAGCGGGTCCAGAGGGGGCCACGGAAATGACCGCAGGGCTGGGACACCTCTCCCGTGAGGAAAGGCTGAGAGAGTTGGGGTTGCTCAGCCCAGAGAAGGCAGCCTTTTGATATATGAAGGGGCCTTATAAGAAAGATGGAAAAAGGCTTCTTACCAGAGTCTGTAGTGACAGGACAAGGGGTAACGGTTTTAAACTGAAAGAGGGCAGGTTTAGATTGGACATCTCTAGAAGCGTTCAAGCTCAGGCTGGACAGAGCTCTGAGCAACCTGATCTAGTGGAAGATGTCCCTGCCCGGGGCAGGGGGGTTGGACTAGGTGATCCTTCAACGTCCCTTCCCACCCAAACCACCCTGGAACTCGACAGCACGTAGGTCGCAGCACGGCAATGAGGCGGCCCACCCAGAGGAGACACACTGCCCCAGCCACCGTCTCGCCACACCTTTAAATACGCCCCGAGAGCCTTGGCTAATCAGTTGCTTCCTTGTTAGTGGCCGCGTTCCCAAGCCCTACTGGGGATTGGTGATTTTGTGCCATGTTGCAGGATAACCATGGGGCCGAGGCAGCTGCTTCGCCGCAATTAGCTGATGATCACGTCGATCTTCCTGTCTCCGTAGTTGATTGGCTATGCTCCTGCTGGGAGGCGGGGCCGCCCTGGAGGCGGAAGCCGCTGCGGAGTGTTCCGGTGCTGAGGTGGCTGGGGGCGGGGTTGGCTTTACGGCCGCGGAGCTGTCGCCGGGGTCGGCGGGAGCGGGTTGTCGGCAGGTCAGTATCTCCCCTCCGCCTGTTGGTATTGTCTTCTCGCTGTGTGTGGTCGGCGCCGTCGCCCTGCTCTCGGCAGTGGTCCCGGACCGAGCTCCTACCGCCGTGCAGCGCCGGGACACGGTTGCCAGCCCCGCGGGGCCCAAGGAACCGGGGCGGGTCCGCAGCTTCTTGGGGTCCAGGGCGGTGAGGAACAGTGGGGCGGGCTGGGCCGGAGACGGCCCTCTCTCTCCCGGGCTCCGTGGTCCGGCGGGCCCGCCACGCCGCTGCCCACGCTGCGACCACGCTGCCTTTCGCCGGCGGTCTGACCGTGGTGCCCAGATGTAGCCGGCAGCGGAGCCCGTCCTGGGAAGGTTTCTGCCCTGTGAGGCCCGCCGGAGGCATTGAGGTCAACTAAGCTCTCGTCGGTAAATCTGCAGGACCGGCGGGGCAGCCGTGCGTTCCTTCCTCTAGCTGCTTCGGCGCTACCTTCTCCTTCCCTTTGTGGAAGGTTGTTGCTGGCTCCTGAGGCCTGGGATTGTGGATGACAGCAGTGGTCAAGATCTGATGCTCTCCTTTGATCCTTGTCTCTTTCAGAGCACCTTTGCGCAGCGTGAGAGGTTTGGTCCAGGGCTTGTGTACAGCAGCAGTGCCTTCAATGCCCATTTGCCTTCAAAAGAAGGGAAATGCAAAGAATTAAACTTAATTTATGTATAATAAACTTATAATAGAATAAATTAGGGGAAAAACACTGTCAAGTCTTTTTTCCCTGTGGCTGATACCTAGAGATAGAAATGCATGGATTTATGCACTGCTTATTACTCTGAGGCAGACAGTGCTGTGACTAGTAATCGACTTAAGCTGTTTGGGTCAGTAAGGGAAGTATATTTCAGAGTAAAGGACCCTCTTCTAGAACACCACTGGTAGTCCCAGTGTTCAAAGTAAAGTCTCACGAGCAAAAGTTCATTAGTCGTAGGAATGCTGAACGAAACATTATTTTCAACTACAGCCAGAGCACAAACTATACCGGCTTACATCATGAACACAGTGCCGGTCTTTTGTGTTCTGCTATTAATTACAAAATTTGAAATCCATACCAAAGTCAGTATGACCCTGGAAGAGCAATAGTCTGTTTTGTCTCCAAGAGCTGTACTGTTTGCTTTATTTGGGTGAGGCAGTGGAACACAGAATAACCTCTGTCCTTTTGTGTTTGTCTACTTTTGTTTATGATGAAATTGGCCAGCATTGTATAATGCTTTCCTGCTATAAGCTCAGAGCTAAATACAAAGTGTAAGCATTAGGGTATTCCTGCCACAAGTCCTTGAGGCTAATTCATAAGACAGCTACCACCTTGTACGTGGACTGTTGGCTTTGGGACAGAATTTAAAGCTAAGTAATGCTCGTTCCTGGAATTATTCTCAGGGTGGGTTCAAAGAAGACGGAGCCAGGCTCTTCACAGTGGTGTCCAGTTACCGGATGAGAGGCAGTGAGCACAAACTGAAATACAGGAGGTTGCCTTTGAACATCAGGAAATGCTTTTTTACTGTGTGTGTTACAAAGCACTGGCGCAGGTTGCCCAGGGAGGTTGTGAAGCCTCTGTCTTTGGAGATATTCAAAAGCTGTCTGAACACAATCCTACTGGCTGTAGGTGGCCCTGTTTGAGCAGGGACGTTGGACCAGATGACATCCGGAGGTTTCTTCTAACCTCACCCATTTTGTGATTCTCTGATAAGATCCTTCCTGAGCCTTCTCTTTGTTGTCTTTCACTGAATTTGCTCCAACAAGTTCCCACGTCTCTTGTTCTGGGGAGCCCAGAACTGGACACAGTACTCCAGATGTAGCCTCACCAGTGCTGAGTAGAGAGGAAGGATCACCTTCCTCCTGGTAATGCTCCTAATGCAGCCCAGGATGCTGTTGGCCTTTGCTATGAGGGTGCATTGATGGTCGGCTTGTTGTCCACCATGATTCCCAGGTCCTTTTCTGCAGAGCTGCTTTCCAGGTGGTCTGCCTCCAGCATGTACTGGTGCATGATGTTATACTTCCCCAGGTGCAGGAGTTTGCATTTTCCTTTGTTGAACTTCATGAGGTTCCCATTGGCCCATTTCCCCAGCCTGTTCAGGTCCCTCTGGATGGCAGCACACCCATTTGTGGGGCATCAGCCATTCTGGTTTTGTCAGCTGCAAAGTTGCTGAGAGTACATTCTGCAGTGGTGTCAGCCAGCTGCTTCTGCACTTCTGGGTGCATCCTGTCAGGCCCCGTGGACTTGTGTGACCAGTGTGTGCTCCCTAGCCTGGTTCTTTTCCACATAAGGTAAGTCTTCTTTGTTCCAGACTTTCCATCAGGTGTCAGTGGACTGGGATTCCTGAAGCCTGGTCTTGCCGCTAAAAACTGAGGGAAAGAAGACTGTGAGAACCTCAGTCTTTTCTGTGATCAGGGCCACATTTAGCAGTGGGCCTATGTTTTCCCTGGGCTTCCTTTTGCTGTTTATGTAATTATAGAATCACTTTTCATTCCCCTTCACATTCCTTGCCATATTCAGCTCACCTGAGAATATAATTTAAAAGTGAGTTCAAAAGACATGGATTTTTAAGGCTTGAGTTCAGGTTATTAAAGTCCATGCCTGTGCAAATAGGTGCAGACAGGCCCCAGTTCCTCTGTTTGCATTTTGAGGAGGCCAACTGTGAGCCAAGCCCAGCAAGGCATGTTAGCTTGAACTCCGTATCAGGTTAATGTAGCCAGCCTGGACAAAGGCCAAGGAATTTTTTCTCAACATAGTCCGTGTACGCATGCTTGAAATTGTAATGCCTGTAGCATGCAGGTATGTGCTGAGCCCTGTACATATTTCTGGTTACAATGGATGTCTGCAGATGCCTAGATTCTACTTTTTTTCCATACTTCTAATACCACTTCTAATAATTCATCTATTGGTTCTATCAGTCCTAAATCATGTTATCTTTTATTACCTTACATCTCAAGCATATATTGTACATTCGTGACTTTAAGAAGCTGTGGTCTAATGCTCAGTAGGAAGATCAGATCTATCCTCTTCAAATATTGGTGACAGTCAGAAAGAGGCATTTCTGCATTTGAATGACTGTTTTCTAAAATGTGCTTTTACCACTGCCAAGACAGCAGGTTCTGTTCCTCCTTGGGGCATTGTGGGGGTAGTGGTTTTCAAAACTATAAATACTTTATTATTCTTATAATGAACCAGGGATTCCAGGTCTTTAAATGAGTCTTTTATATTACCAGCTTGGTGAACAGTTGATGTTGACAGAAGGAATTTCTCTAGTAGGAACTGTAGAACTATATTATTAGGGAATTCCATGCCTCAGTCTCACCCAGGGCCAGCTGAGAAGCAAGCAAAGTACTAGTGTTTTTTTCACTGGCTGTTGTATTGATACAGAATGTGGACAGTCTCGGCTTTCTGACAGTATGCTTCTTGAGTAGTTTCATCCTCTGGAACTCTTTGCAAGAGACTGTCTGAGGCCTAGCTTCTTGTCTCACGTCTTTTTGCTTCACTAACTGCTTCTCAAGCATTTTATTCTGTAGGCTGAAGAGACTAAGGTCGTGCTATAGAGCATAAGAAACCAGGGCATGGCTCTGCAAGAACAGGAAAAATCCAGTTTCCCGAACAGGGAGGACTTTTCATTTTTTATGCTTATTGCAAATGACTGACTGTAATAATCCTAAAATGTACTGTGTAGGATGAAGAATGGGCTTATTTCTTTACTGTTGGATAAATTATTTTCCTCTTCCCCCCCCCCCGTCAAGAGTCTTGGTTCATGCAACCTGTCGGTACCCAAGAGATAAAAAAGAATGACTGAAGGATCTGTGCATGACTGCTCTGCCTTGGAAACCTCTTTACTACTGAATAAGCAGACCTATGAGCTACTGAGTGCATGAAAGAGGTTGGTGTTCACATGCTCTTTTCTGCTATTGATACTCTAATGTGCATTGTGACATTTTTCTACTACTGCAAAATCAGGTGGTTAGAAGGTGTGACTGCTACAGAAAAATAATGCACTACTGTTCTCTCCATTGTCAATATTTCCACAGTTACTAAGATAAAGGAGGTCAGGAATGAGTGGGTCATTGTAGCCAGCTTTAGAAGCCTGCTTCTAGCTAAACAGACACATCTTGTCAACAGTAAAAGATTCCATTTGATGGAGATAATTATTGTAATGTAAACTTGCTCTTATGGCTAACGTGAGTTTGCCTAGTTTCAGTTTGCATTGTTGGTGCTTCTTTTGCATTTGTACAAATTATTTTGCCATTTACAGGCATGGACTTACAGTTGCAATAGATGTATAGCTTTTCTCAAGTGTCACATGTGACCCTTCTTCATAGAATATTAGAATTATTTAGGTCTTAAGGGACCTTGGGAGTTCATTTGGCCAAACCCTCTACTCTTAGCTTGGCTAACTTCAAAGTTAGATCAGGTTGCTATGAGCCTACTCCTATTTTTCTCATCTTCTCTGTGCATACTTCTTTTTTCTGGTTGAAATTTCTTATGCTGCAACTTGTGTCCACTGCATCATGTCCATCTGCTGTGCACCTCATAAGAAGTGTCTGGCTCTGTCTTTAGCTACCTAATAGGCGATTATAGGGAAGACAGCAATTATATCCACCTCCTTACCTGCTGTTCTCAAGGCTGAACAAGCCCAGCATTCTTACCCTTTCTGTATGTCTTATAATCCAGCCCCAGACCATCCTGGGGGCTTTCTGCTGTACTTGTTTCAGTTTGTCCCTGTCATTTTTGTGTATCGGGGAGCTTGAAAGTGGGAACTGTACTTCAAATGTAGTCTTACAAGTGCTGAATAGAAAGGAATAATTGCTTCCCTCAACCTGCTGGCTGCAGTCTTACTAATACAACTCAGTATATAGCTGGCCTCTGCTGTGAGAGCACACTGCTGACTGATGTTGAGTTTATCCACCAGCATCCCTAGGCTGTCTTCTGCAACGCAGTTTTACAGACAGTTGGTGCCCAGCATATGTTTGTTCCATCCCAGGTGTAGGGCTCTGTATTTGCCTTTTCTGAACTTTGTGATGTTTCTATCCATCTGTTTCTCTAGCCTGTTGAGATCTCTCTAGCTGGCAGCTACTTATGCTTATCAACTGCTCATTACAATTTGGTGAACTTACTGAGGTGGATTGCATCCCATTGTCTGGGTTAATAATGGAGAACTTAATCAGCCACTCTCCCCCAATTGGCAAATTATGTATTCGTGGCTGGTACTGCTGCGTTTTTCTGGTTCTTCACCTCCACTTGGATCAGTTTGGCTCCTGAATTTCAAGGAAAGGGAAGAAGGTATGCCTAGCAGCAGACAGGAAATATATGCCCTCTCCAGACTATTCCCCTATGTCGAGGTCCTGTCCTGTCACATATGTGACAGGCTGAGGTCTCATCATCTCTCTAATGTGACACACTGGCATCTACTCAGCAAACGTCAGGGGTGAGTTCATCATTCCCACTACTTAGTAGCAGAAAGCTTCTTTTATGTATTTACAGGCCAAGTGTAAAAAAGTGACTTCATTTAAGAATTACTTACTCTTCTTTTGAGTAAAGTGAACAGATCATGGTTCTGTAATGCCATTGTTAAGAAAGATAAAGAATTATTATGAGGGTGACTTGAAATCTGATATTAAAATGTATTTTTCAATCATACATGTAGAGTGGTAAACGTATCTTCATGTGTCTTAACCAGCACATCCTCTGCTTTTAAGTTCAGAGAGTCTGGCTGCTTTTGTTAACATGATCACTTCTTCATTCCTGAGGTTTTACTTTCACTTACCTCTCTTGGCAGAGGAGATGTATTCCTTGTAAGCCTAGTCACCTCTATAACATTAGAGATCAGCATGAAGGGATGCTTATTCTTTTTTTAGCAATTTTGACTCTGTATTCTGACTCTTTCTTTTGTTTTAGGCTGAAGATGCTGAGCCGTTTGTCAGGTTTAGCAAGTACTGTTTTACAAGAGCTGTCAGGTGATGATGGAGATGCAATTACTCAGTCATCTATTTCTGTAAGTACAGTGTTATGTAAAGACTTTCAGATCTTACTGAGTGCTAGTTTGGGGAATGTGAATCATTCAACTGCAGTGAGAACTGTTTCCTGCTTCTTCATTGCTGAGCACTAGACTGAGCTGTCATTCCACTCTGCTTCTCCTATATTCCTAATCTCTTAAGTCAACACTTTTGTGGGGCAGACCATAACCTCCTTAGTTTCCACACCTCAAGATGATCCTAGAAAACAAACTAGAATTAGGGTGAAGAAAGACCGTTATGAGTACTAATGATTCTATGTAGCAGAAAGGGGAGCTCTGCATGATTACGTGACAGTGGAAGGCTTGGTCTGTATGTTGCCCTTTGGCACTTGAGATGGTGGATAGTGTGTGAGTGGTAGAGTGTTTCCAGTGCCACTCTTTTCAGATTTGCTCGTGTTGTGTTCATCAAAAGTGCTCTCTTTTTAGTGTATTGGCTCATGGATATCCTGAGGTTTCCTCCTGGTATCACCTAATTGTGTATAGTTCTATAGGCTGCATGAAATGCTTGCAAGTAACAGTGCAGCATTTAGGAGTATGAAGATATCATCTGGATGCTATGCTGCAGTCTGTTTAGACTTTTTTCCTCCAGAGCACTCATTTCAATGTTTCAGGTACAAGCTTTAGAGCCAGAAGCAGAAAGCATGGAGGAGGCACCTGAGGAGCTATTGGAACGCCTAGCCCAAACAGAAAAACTAGTTGTTCAGCTGAAGGATTTGATCCGAGAAAAGGATGCCCTGCTCCAGCAAAAAGAAACTGTACTCAAGGTATCATTTCTTTCACCGGGGACCTGGGAGCAAGAGTAAAATGCTGCTTCAGCTTTCTGTGCAAGCCAGTCTCTGGTTTCTTTTGAACATCTGAGACACCTGCACTACTAAATGCATCAATTCCAGAGAAGTATTGGAATCCAAAGAATGGACCCTAACCCAAGAGATGTATCATAGCATCTGTTCATTTTGCTTGGGGGCAATTCCTTCTAGAGTAGATAAGTTACATCCAAGTTAGGTAGCAATTTGTCTTGGAGCTCCTCAAGGCCCCTGCAGATTCCTAGTGGCTCTAATAAATACTAACATCTTTTGTGTGAGGTTTTTTTTTCCCCGCTTCAGAGTGTTTGAGACAAAGAGTAGGCTGTGCTGCACTCACCCAGCAGTCCAGTGGTTTTATGGCACATAACCAAAGATGTGTATTGCTTACTTTGAGGTGTGACATGAGAGAAAGTGCAGTTGCTTGAGATAGCGTTGAGGGACTGTATATAGTAGAGGAAGTCAGACTCGCTTTGTACTAGCTGCTAGAAGTCCCTTGCGTGATCTATCCATTGAAGAGAAAGTACTAGAGCAGAAGCTAACTATTTTGCTGTGTGTAGTGTTTCAGAGCAAATTTGTTTCCTGGATGTGTTTTAATTAGCACTATTACTGGGGAGGCAGGTTTGGACAAAGAACAGCAGACTGCCAAATTATGTAACTTTTCCAAGTGGTGCTTTCAGGGTAATAGTACTGGAATTTTAAGTGCAGTCAGTTTGTATCCTTCTTTTACAGGAAGAGCGAGAGGCTGCAGATGCTAAGCTGATGAAGCTTAAACTTCAGGCCAAAGCCAGACTGGCCTCTCTGAACAAACGCATTGAGGAGCTGACAGAGAAAGGATCACCATTTCCTGCGCAGACCTTATCAGAAGAGCAAGCATATAGCAAGGTTGGGAGAACAGGGCTACTTAAAAGATGTTAGCCTCTACTGATAATCTGGTGCCACCCTACAATTTAGGTCCCAGTGAGCTAGAAGGTCCTATCTCTCTTGTTAGCAGGACATTTACAACATTCATAGTTTCAGCAAGGATGTCTATGCTGTAGGAAGCCAGTTGGTCCAGCTTCCTTGTACTGCAGATGTCCTTGGAGTGCACAACTTCATCTCATCAAGGGCGTGGGCTAGTTTCACTTTGCATACCTTCAGTAATCTGTTGTAGCTAAGTTCTTTCCTGCAGAGATCACATGTCTATCTGAGCTATAAGTTTCAAAATGTTATCTGTCATGTGAGTACAGTGAAGGAGGGGGAAGGTTGGCTGAAATACGAGAACAACGAGGTAAGGAGGTCATTAAAATTGAAAGGCAGTAACTTAAATGTAAATATATATTTTTTTCTTTTTCCAGCCATGTAGCTTCTTGTGCCACCACAAAGTTTTATGGTTAACAAGCCATAATTGTGTAAATCTACGTAAAAAACGAGGGGAAGGTGTCCTGTATGAAGACATTAAAGAAGCTATTAGCTACTATCTAGAAACTCCCATTGGCTGGTAATTTTTGAAAACTTAAAATTGTTCTGCTGACCACATAGTTTGCTTTAAAAAGTTAGTAATATTAGGCAAGGGAGATGTGATAAAAGTCCAAACAGATTGCAGGGCATCTGATGATGTTCGTTAAAACAGAGAAGGTAAGGGTTATTTGAAACATTGAAAAAAAAAGATTAAAAGATTATAGGAAACATTAAAGGGTGAGCGTGAGAGCTGTCAGATGAGAGGTGACTACTAATGGAGTAAAGATTGGTTCCGTGACCTGTGCTTACTATTTTTGATTAATGGCATCATAAAATCATAAAAATGTGCTACTGTATTTCACTTTACAATACAATCTTGAGAATCTTTCTCAATGCAAAGCAGCATTTGGTTTTCATACAGGAAGAATTGGATGATCATGAAGATTGACACAATATAAAAATAAAGGAAAATTTAACAAGTGCAAGATCAAGCACTTGTGGTATCCTGCCACTGTATACTGCAAGTCCATGAAAAAAAAAAACCCAGCTGCAGAGGACACTGAAGGCCCTGGAGGCTGTTTAGCTATGTCACTTTGCATTGCTGTCCTGCTGCTGAGGCTTTTTTTGGCTTATTCATATGTAGCATGTGTAGAGCTGTGTGCTGTTACATTACTTTGTGTAGACTTGCTGTTAGGGACTAGTGAGTGTTCTTGCTTCAAAATTCAAAATTATCAGTTGAAGAAGGCAAAATGAGAGAAAGCTTATCATCAGTTAATCAATGTGATGTAGATTTTTAAAAGAGGCCTACTCTTTTTTTATGTAACGCAAACAGTTATCCTTCCAACTATTGTACTGAGAGTGGCAAGACCTCGTGTGGAGTGTTGTCATGTTCTGTTCACCTGAAATTAGGAAAGATAAATTGAGAGCAGCAAAAGAGTTTCCACTCTCTGGTCGTGTTAGTAACTGCTTTTACTAGACACTCAAAATAGCTTGGCTTTTTAGTCAACCAAAGGCAGAGAGGAAACATAATTTCTGTCTACAGTTGTATGAGGAAGGTAAGCACCAAGAAAGTGCGAGAACTGTTAAAGTGAAAGGACAGTACTGACAGGTGAATAGATGGAAGTAAATTAGCCATTAAGAAAAATGGCCTTCTAATTAGAGGAATGAGGTCTTGATACAGTCTGCAGTGGAAATGGTGTGGACCACAGCCTTATTGGTTTTGAGTTAGAAGGTCATTTAAGAGAAATTATGTTAGGGTAGTTACCTGGAATATTATGTATTTGACCCAGAAAGCACTTTTTAGATACTTTCTTGTAAGGTTAGACCTACTGAGAAGCTATAGATTCCTTTATTTATTTATGATTATTTCCCTAAGTAGATGCTGTCTTGAGTAATGGTGATGTTTCCTAGACAGATACCCTGTCATTTGAAGATGAAAAATTTAGGTTAGGGTTGCGTGTTGTGCTGAGGTACTGAGCATTAGTGTTTCCTTTTGGATATCATGAGGGATAAATATAGCAAAGGGAAGGCCGTATTTTAAATATCTAATCGGTACTATTACTTTCTGGGCTTTTAACAGAGTGCCTCATATTCAGCAGAATCGAAATATCAACTTATGTCTTTTTATTAAGCAATTGGTATATGTATACAGAACAATTGAGGCTCCTCTTAAACTTTTAAAGTGGGTAAACACAAATTATGTTCAGATATAAGAGTTTATACATTTTGGAAAAACATGATATTTGAAAGCTTGGGCTCTGGGAACTTTGTGGCTGTGCTACTGTCCTTAATTGTGGCATGCCATGTAGTGGCCAGTGTGCAAGGACTTTATCAGAAGCTTTTCCAAATCTGACTGTAAATATCAGTCCTGAAAGCTAATCCCAAGTAAGCAAACTAATCGACTCATCTTTTCCCCCTAGCAACTGCTTTGCCCCAGCCTTATAAATTATGTATATCCCTGGCTTCTTAAAGCTTCCTGCACTTCCATTATTTCTTTGTTTTCCCTGTCCTACTTCTAAACTTAAGGGCAATTAAAGCTTTCCTTGTCTGTGTATTCAACCTGCTTCCAAAGACCTTGTCTGTAGGTGACACATCTTTTGAGGAACAGTAGCTTCTTACTTATTACACTGACCTGTAAGTCCTAAAAGCCTTCATAAATTTTTCAGAATGAGTTTAAAGGACATAGATACTCTGTAGATTCCATATGTTAATTGGTGGTCTTTGATTCAATACCTGTAACAAGGAAAAGGAAAGAGATACATTTTGTATATATTCAGTTAAAAATCCCCAGCACTAAAGTGCTTGAAGTAGTTGGGAGTGCTGAGGTGATAACAGTAGAAGGATTCTTTTCCTGCTTCTCAGTGACAGCGTTCATACGCTGGACCTGACGCTGTGTTAAGTAGGTGTACAGCTGTGGTATTAGAGAATTGTCTGCCATACAGACAGTCTTTGAGAGACAAAAAAAAGAGTGCAGGCGTAGTGTGCTAGTATGTCTGAGTAGACATAGCCTAAGCACATTTTATGGGAAATGTTGTCTGAGTTTAAATTTCATGGTCATAAACAGAATATTTTAATGCCTCAGAGTGGAGTAGAACTGATGATAGTTTGCATGTTCCCTTTGCTTATTTCTAACGAGTTCATTGCTATAAATCCCTTTAGTGTAAAGAGATTTCCATGAGCATTTTCTGTGGTCTAGAATGTTTAATGTCTGCCCCTCTGTCATGTGGAGAATATTCTTCTATTGCTAATTAAAAAATGTTTCGTTTCTGGTATTAGAGAAATCTGTGAAATTAAAAAGCCTCACAAATCAAGGTGGTCATATCGTAGGTTATGCATTATGTTTTATTTAATAATATGATTTACCTTACTTTATATGGTAAGCATTCATGGATAATTGGCCATTCAAAGTGATTTGACACTTCCCAGTTAAAGACATCTTGTGCATATCTACAAAGAAATACGGAAAATAGCTACTTAACATAGGACAACCTCATTTAAAGAAACAAAGAAAATGTAAAAGTAAGAAATGTAGTAGAAATAAGCATCTAGTTAGGAGTCAAGAGTGCAGTAGCATTCTAATTTATTTTTTTTTAATTGACTAGTAATACTGATCAGTTTACTTTCTTCTATTTCTTTTCTTCTCACTTGTTTCCCCTTGCAGTGTCAGAATAAGCAAAGTACAAGTGAAGGGCATAGAGATGAAGCTGAAACACTAAAAGAGCAGCTCAGGGAGCGAGAGGAGACTGTTCAGGATCTGAAGGAACAGCTGGCTCTAGCCAAAGTGAATCTGAAAGATGCTGAAATCAAGTATGCAGCACAGGTACAGAAAAATGTTTCTATTCATCAGTTTGTGTATGTGTCTGTGTTTCCCACCCCACCACTTACACTAGCATGATAGAATAGAATAGTTCAGCTGGAAGGGACCTACAATGATCAGCTAGTCCAACTGCCTGACCACTTCAGGGCTGACCAAACATCAAAGCATATTATTAAGGGCATTGTCCAAATGCCTCTTACACACTGACAGGCTTGGGGCATTGACCACCTCTCTAGGAAACCTGTTGCAGTGTGTGACCACCTTATTGTTAAATATATGTTTCCTAATGTCAAGTCTGAACCTCCCCTGATGCAGCTTTGAACCATTCCCATGCATCTTGTTTCTGGATAATTTAATAGAGACAGTTGCTCCTGAGGACATGCTGCTGCTAGGGAATATGGCTAAATCCTGCAGCCTGACAGAGGCAAGGTTGCCAAAGCTCCATGCCCCCCAGTTCAGCCAGTAGCATGGCTGAGAATGTGTTCCTAGCACACATGCATGTACAACTCCTGTATACCTGTATAGATGGCCAGCCACATAGATAACACAGACAGAAGCACCTAGCGCTCCCATGATCACAAACAGCGCCAACAGCCTCACCCTGTTCTCCTCTATGGCAGCTCAGATTAGAGAATAGTAAAAATACATATAAATGTACATTGTGGGTCTTGCCAGCGGCTGTGCTTAGACAGAGTCTGCCCGTAACTGGCCCCTGGATCCAAGTCTCCCAGTTGCTGGCATGTAGACATGCAAAGCCCTGGGGCCCATAGCTCCAGTCCAGCTGCTGGTACAGACACATTGTTCACACACATGTGTACAGAGCTGGCTGGGACTCCCCTGGTCGCTCCAATGGCCAACCCTTCTGTGCTGCTTGCTTTTAGAAAATTGCACGCATGAGTACTTGCATGAGCGCACACACATACCGCCACATGTAACCAGGGAACCCCTGCCCCCTTCAGTAGCCAACCCCCTGTGGTCCTATCCTTACAGAGACATGGACACACACATATGCACCCTGACCAGGACTCCCCTGGTCCCTTCTGGCCAGCCTCCCTGTGTTCTCACTCTGAGACACATAGGCATACACATGCACGCAGCTGACCAGGACTCCCGTGATCTCTCCAGTAGACAGCTTCCTTAGAGATTCACACATACACAAAAGCAGGTCTTGTCCTTAGAGACCCCCAAGACCCTGTGGTCTCTGGCAGCTGGCCAGAACTCCTCTTGTCCATCTAGCAGGCAAGTCTGCCTGTGGTCTCACCTTTGGGCACCATCCCGCCTCTGTCCTGGCTCCCAGGCTACTTCACCCACTTGCCAGCTAGTCCAGCTTGGTACTTGCTAGCAATCATACAGTCACTTGCACGCTTGTACTTATTTGAGTTTCTGGCACCATGTACACACAGGTCCTCTGACCTGTGGTCCCACTGCAGTTGCTGGCACTGAAGTTCACTCACTTGCTCTAATCTCTCCAGTTGCTGGCACTGTGGACACACAGGCCTTTTGACCTACAGACTGATTCCAGTTACTAGCACTTAGACTCCCCCATACACACACAAATGCACACTGAATAGAGACTCTTTCCCACAGTGAAAGAGTTAAAAATGGTGTTCAGTAAAAGGACAGGACTGACTGCTGACTGAGTTTGATGAAGACCTCATCACGCAGGGCGTGGCCAAACAAGCATATTGAGCAGCCACTGTTTATACAGGTGGCGTTTTTTAATTCCCTTATCCTCTATTTTTTTCATTTTTGTTCCTCCCCAAATCACCTAGGTCCATCCATTTCCCTGCCTTTGATTCCTCCTCTAAACATTCCAGACCAAAATTCTCTTCACCTGCGTCCCATAATATATCCTACGTCCCATAATATATCCTACAACCCTAGGCAGTAACCACCCTTGGTGCAAAAGGTGCTTTGCTGTTAATTCATCTTAATGGGTTTCACACTTGGACAACAGGACTGATGGCTCTCTGAGGAGGTGGGGAACAGCCCCTAGAAGCACCTGGACAGGGTGTCCCTCCGAGTCACAATTTGGGTTCTTCCCTGCCTGCCATTGCTGTTCTGTGACAGGCTTTGGAATAGCTAGGGCAGAGTGTTCTTTCGGCTCCCAGACCTGCTGTTGCTTCTCTGTGTTCTACTGTGGATGTGCAGAGAGACTTTTTATCACATAATGTAACAGCTGTTATGTTACATTGTATTTATGTATGGAAAGATTTTTGTTAATACTCTGAATTGCAGGTTTAGCTTTTGATCTGTGAATTGGGCTGCATCCTATACAAATAAAAACCCAGAAGTTTTATGAACTTGTAATTATAGTGATCGTATCTTTTATCATGCTGCATATTTGTAGATGAAATTCTATGGTTTTTGCTTTCTGGGATCTGAAATATTATCAGTTAATATATATGTGTTAGTAGGATAAAGTTACCATTTGACCAAAGTGATATATATAGGATTATCAAGCTGAAGACCTCATCACGCACATAATATGCTGATGCATGTTGAAAGCAATCCCGCATGTCTGTCAAGCTTATAACCTTGGGTTTTTTTATTTTGTGGCTTATGTTTTCAGCTGAACTCCTTGCAGGAAGTGATTCAGGAGAAGGAAGCTCTCCTGGAAGGGCAAGTTCACCAGCACCAAGCTGAATTACTCAAGATGGTGGCCCAGTCAGATCTGGAAGTAGAGATGCAGCAGGTATATTTGATATAATAATCTTATTATGGGAGGAGAAAGGGAAACAAATTTTACCAGTCTCAAGACACCCTGAGAGAGCAGTTCTCATCAAAGTAACTCAGAAGCTGTGAGAAGAGATACGATTTGATTGTTTGGTGTTTTTTGGGATGCTAGTTTGGACTTTCAGAGTCCTGGCTTCAATCTGCTGATTTCCTATCAGTTGAAAAGAAAGCATTGTTAAAAAGAAGTATTAAATTATTGTGCTTCAGTTCCCTGTTTGTGGAACAATGGTGAGCTCTTCCTACTGCACCAGGGCTCCAAGAATAAGTGTCAACAAAAATGAAGTTATTCAGGCTATTAAAGTAACTGTGTTATGAAAACTAGGTGTATGGATGAAACCAGGAAATCTAGCCTTCTTATGTTAGCCTCCTAGATACTGGTATAGCACTCTCTCTCTCTCTCTCACAGAACCTGCATACACTTCAGAGAAAGCTAGAGGAGCAGGAAGCAGCTCTGCTAGGACAAACTGAGGTGGTAGAATTGCTGCAGCAGGAATTACATACTGCTGAACAACAAAACCAGGTACCTTTTCATGCTTTGCTTATTGCTTTACTCTCATGTGCAAGTGGTGGATGGGGCTTTTGTCAGTAGCTCAGAAATCACCAGATTAGCTTATTTCTGGCACCAGGCTTCCAGAATGAAATCAGCTGGGAGGGTTCCCTCAGGTCAGGTTTTAGAGCTGTAGGTCTGTATGCATAGCTTATACTAGGTCCAGCCAAACAACAGGGATAGGGACGCTGCAGCAACTATCTCTAGTAACCCAGATTCTGGGCAGGTGGACAGCGACAAAAACTATCCATACTCCATGCCGCTGACTGATACATTCAAAGCCATCAAATACACAATGCATCACCTAAGACAAAAGTGCCTAACACAGTGGTTGTTGTAGCTACACTGTTTCTGGACTGCAGTATTCAGACCAGACCAGAGCATAGACAGATATTCTTTGGTACATCTTGCTAAAAACTTGCTAATATGATGACACAGCTTCTGGAGTGGTATTGGCTCTCACTTAATCATTTTGCAGCGTAAAGAGAATGAGATCAAATCTGTGCATATATGACTACATATACATGTGCCCCTTGAGACGGGGTGTAGTATGCAATCTCTTAAAAGGCTTGTTTGCAGATAAAGGGTGAGTGTATTTTTAATTTTTTTTTCCAATATCTGAACTTCTGACAATAATTCTTCATCCCTTAAGAAGAGGCTTATACTATATCAGTCTCATGTTAGTAGGCTGCACAATCTCCAGCCAATCTAGTGCTGAACCTCACTTTGATAACTTTTACGCACTTATGCATCATTCTATTTTCTTTTCCTGTGTGTCCCAACCAGGCACAGTGGTGGGACCTCTTACCACCAGGAAGAGGTGAAGAACCTCAGTGAGCTGACTTGTACTCACTACTGATTACATTGCTCACCAGTGTGTTTCATGGAGTGGTGGCATGGATATTTTCACGGCTTGGTTGTTGGGGTCCCCGACTCCTCCCTTGTGTCTTTGACTCCCCTCTTGCACATTATGTGGTCAGAGGGAGACCTTGGTACACATATAAGCTTGAGGCCATGTGGCTGAAGCTCTCTTCCTACCTATAAAGAGAGCTCCTCATCAGCCGCCTGCTGAAACTAGCTATGTTGACTGTGCACAGCTCCAGGAGGAGGAAGTTTGACAAAAGGAATTCTGGCAAGTGTAGGGTCTGTTTCTGTTCCTTGGTTGTCTTAAATCTCTGGTCAGTGTCGACCAGCTTTCTGGTATCTTTCTTGAAACAGTGGGCACTGTGTGGAGCACTCTGTTACCTCCAGTTTCCTGTTTCAGCATTTTTGATGCCCTATAACATACATGCTTTGGTTCTGTTTTTTAATTGTACTCTGTAATTGTTGAGTTCCCCCTATTTTGTCGTAGCCCTTCCTCTCCTTTTTGGGAAGCTTTCTTTCCTCCAAAAGAGAACTCATGGCCACTGTTCTATTGTTTTGTTCCTCTACATTCCCCTGCTCTAAATTAAGACTTATCTTTTCTTTACCAAAATTGAGAGTTCTTGTTTCACCCAGCATTGCTTTCTTGTAATTTGCAAATAGTAGGGCAGTTCCTTTCTAGCAAATTGAGATTTCTGCCATGTTTATGTCCTCCTTTCTGCTACCTAGATGTTTGAAAAGGATTTAATGGCAATTTTAAAATATAATTTGGGTACTTTGCTTTGGCAAGGTACTGAACTAGTTGAGACTTGAGTTTATTTCCATATCCTTTTACAGATACTCCTAGATCAGTGCCAGAAGATGGAAGTGGATCTAAGCTCCCTGAGGGATGTGCTAGATGCAGAGAGACGAGAGTCTCAGGATCTCAGAGAGAAGATGGAGCTGGAACTAACTGAGAGGAAGCTGTCCTCCCATTGCTTTCAGGAGGAGGTGCAGCGTCTCTCAGAACAGCTGGAAGATGCGAGAAGAGCACAAGATGAATTAGAGGTGAAGTATAAAGACCTGGAGCAGAAACAAAGGCTGGAGGTGGAAGAGAAAAACCTGCAGATCCATTGTCTTAAGGTGGCTGAGCAAGAGCTGCAGTCCAGCCATGCTGCCCTTGTAGCTGAAAATGATCAGCTGAAACAGGATGTTGACCGGCTGTTGGTGTTGTCTGCTGAAAACAGTGCTACAATACAGAAACTACAGGGTGAGCAAGCACAGCAGTTTGGTGACACATGTTCTTAAGAGCCTAAGGATTATTGGGTTGCCTTCTATTTGGCTTTATTTTTATAATAGCTCATGAGAAAGTCTTGGTATAACAATTCATAATTGCCACAAATTAATAATTTGTGCACTGTCCCAGGCTATAATTTCTTGAGGCTTGTGGATTTCTTGAGCTGGATGTATTTTTTAAACTAATTTTAATAACTCATTGGATTTTTTTCCATCAACTTATGTAAGTTCTTTTTAGATGTGCCACATTCTTCAGTGTCTCAATTTCTACTGAAATTGTAAGTAAAACAGCCAAGGAAAGCAAAGTGTACCATTTTCTCTGTAGGCTTGTATTAGAACTAATAATATTGATCTTGCCTCAAGCTATTATTTCAAATTGATTTTCTTCCAGCTCCTTTACAGGTCAAAACTGAAGCAGTGACTAAGACATAAGGGATCTCATATACTATTGTGCATACATGTAAACTGGATATATTTCAGCAAAAAAGGCAAGAACACACCTTAACTTCCTTTTTTCCCCCCTCCATTAGATGAACTTGTACAGAAATGTGAAGAATTTGTCTGCTATCAGAATGAGCTGAAATCGCAGTCAGTAGTGCAGGTCTCTGAATTAAAGGAACAGGTATGATCTTTTCTTACGAGTCTCCTGAAGTTTTCCTGTGTGTTAAGGAACTGAAACAGAATGAAATGTTTGGAAGTCCTTTTTTATGATGTATTGCTTAAGAAAGGCTTTTATGGGTTCTCTCAGCTGATGGGCAGACGTGTTATGACTATGGAAGCCTGGAAAGAGGAGTCAATTTGAGTAATTTAAAAGTTGCCAATTGATTTGTTAAAAAGTTAACTGAAAGATCAAAGACTAATGTGTGTGTATAAACTGTACTGAAATTTATCTTTCTCCCCTCTGTCCTGTGTTTAAACAGGATGAAACAACTTCACAGGAAAAAATAATAGATCTGGAAGATCGGAATGGGACTTCACTCCTACCCACAGAAAACTTGGAAAAACAGCATACTGAAGGTAGTATGATCATCTTACCTATTTTAATATTCTTCAAATATTTAAGAATTATTCTTGCCTATTTTTAGGTAATAACACGTCCATGGTTACTGGTTCATTATGCTTTTGTTGCCAAGATCTTAAAAAATACAATATAATTCTTTCCAGTGGTTAAAGCGGAGTTTAATTCTAAAGGGAAAAGGAACTATTTGAATCTCAGACAGTGAACAAACTGACAGAAACAAATAAATAAACCATCTGGAATTATTAGAAAGACTGGGCTGTGCATCATACGCCTGCCTGCATGGTGGTGTCCTGTGATATGAAGCAGTGGTTGGTGTTTAGGCCATGAGACAGAGTGGGCAGAACTTGTTACCTGTATGGTTCACTTGCTTCATGTTCCTGCATGTATGATCCATAGTGATAGGTGCAAAGAATGGGGGGAAGACATGAAAAAGCTAGGGTGAAGGCAAGGATGGTAATATGGGATCGTAGGCTTTTCCAGAAAAGGGTGCCAAGGTTAGCTTCATTGTGGTAGGGCATATTAAGTTCAATGAATAGTTTTGGTTTATTGGATTTTTTTGTTCCATTAATATTGGTTATGCTTTTAAGGATGTTAGAATAAATTTTGTATTCCAGGACACTGTGCTTGTACATTCTTAGATTGTAGAAAATAAGATGCAACTGAAGTAGTAGCTCCGGCCTGATACAAAATGCTGACAATCTGCAGGTGGTGCTTCTGGGGGCATTATTTTTGATAGCTTTTGCTGAAACAGATACATATGCTACATTAAAAAAAAAGACAATTAGTTTGGTTTTGAGTGTCTAGGCATGTAGACTGGTAGCAGTAATATCACCACTGCATTGGAATTATAGTATAAAAAGAGGGTTCCAACATTTTTTGACTTTAGCGTATGGTGTGCTATGGCAATAGGGTGTCTTGATTTTTGCAGAAATAAGATTCCTTTTGCTTCCCATTATTCAGAGTTATACCCTCTTCGTAAGAATACTGGTGGGGCAATAATCACCAATAAACCAGATTCCTGCAGTCCTAGAACATCTACCTTCTCTCTTTTTATTCCATGAACTCAGAAATGCAAGTCTTCAATGGACTTCAAGATATCATTTAGACTCATAGAATAGTTTGGGTTGGAAGGGACTTTCAAAGATCATCTAGTCCAACCCCCCTGCCCTGGGCAGGGACATTCTTCACTAGATCAGGTTGCTCAGAGCCCCATCCAACCTGACCTTGAACACTTCCAGGGATGGAGCATCTACAACTTCTCTGGGCAACCCAAAGAGAAGAAGTCCTCTTGAAAGGCTGCAGTGAGGCCTCCCTGAAGCCTTCTCTTCGCCAGGCTGACCAACCCCTACTCTCTCAGCCTTTCTTCATTGGAGAGATGTTCCAGCCCTCTGATCGCTTTTGTGGCCCTCGACTGGACTCACTCTAACAGATCCATGTCTGTCTTGTACTGGGGGAACCCAGAACTGGACACAGTACTCCAGGTGGGGTCTCACAAGAGCAGAGTAGAGGACAAGAATCATCTCCCTTGACCTGCTGCCCACGCTTCTTTTGATGGAGCCAAGGATATGATTGGCTTTCTGGTATGCAAGTGCACATTGCCAGCTCCTGTCCAATTTTTTGTTTATCAGTATCCCCATGTCCTTCTCTGCAGGTTGGCTCTCAATCCATTCACCCCCTAGTCTTTATTGCTAGTGCGGATTGCCCCAACCCAGGTGCAGGACGCTGCACTTGTTTAAAGCCCTTACCCCTTGTCCTGTCACTACATGCCCTTGTAAAAAGTCCTTCTCCAGCTTTCTTATAGATCCCCTTTAGGTACTCAGAGGCTGCAATAAGGTCTCCCTGGAGCCTTCTTTTCTCCAGGCTGAACAACCCCAACTCTCTCAGCCTGTCTTCATAAGGGAGGTGTTCCAGCCCTCTGATTATCTTCATGGCCCTCCTCTGGACTCACTCCAACAGGTCCATGTCCTTCTTATGTTGGGGGCCCCAGAGCTGAATGCCGTACTCCAGGTGGGGTCTCACAAGAGCAGAGCAGAGGGGAAGAATCACCTCCCTCAGCCTGCTGGCCATTCTTGTGATGCAGCCCAGGATACGGTTGGCTTTCTGGGCTGTGCGCACACATTGCTGGCTCATATTCAGTTTTTCATCCACCAATACCCCAAAGTCCTTCCCCACAGGGCTGCTCTCCATCCACTCATTGCCTGGCCCATATTTGTGCTTGGGATTGCCCCGACCCATGTGCAGGACCTTGCACTTGGCCTTGTTGAACTTCGTGAGGTCCGCATGGGCCCACCTCTCAAGCCTGTCAAGATCCCTCTGGATGGCATCCCTTCCCTCTAGGAAATCAACTGCACCACTCGGTGTGGTGTCATCTGCAAGCCTGCTGAGGGTGCACTCAATCCCACTGTCTATGTTACGAATGAAGATAGTAAATAGTATTGGTCCCAGTATGGACCCTTGAGGGACACCACTTGTTACTGGTTTCCACTTGGACATTGAGCTATTGACTATAACTGTGCACGCAGCCATACAGCCAGTTCCCTATCCATCTAACAGTCCATCCATCAAACCTGTATCACTGCAATTTAGTGGTAAGAATGTTGGGGGGACCATATCAAAGGCCTTACAGAAGTCCAGCTTTTAATCTGATATCATGCCCTGAGTTAAGATTGAGTGTATCCAAAATGTACCTGGAAGGCTTTCATCAGCTTTCTTAAAAAGCAGGTCCTTCCTCCACTGAAAGGAATTCCACCTGAAAAATGCAGTGACTTTTAGAGCTTCACTGTCATGTTACTTAAAAGGTCTTTCCCAATGCATGTTTACCTGAATGTTTACTTCAAAACAAGCTTTTTTGTTGTTATTCTGTTTCCAGTAGGTGTGTCAAACACTTGGTTACTGACATTTTTTAACATTTTAAGAACTGGGAGATGTAGTTTCTTA